>SJXQ01004665.1:143067-326406 GCA_006408695.1 Aepyceros melampus
ATTTGCATTCCCACCAACAGTGTAAGAGGGTTCCCTTTTCTCCACACCCTCTCCAGCATTTATTGCTTGTTGACTTTTGGATCGCAGCCATTCTGACTGGTGTGAAATGGTACCTCATTGTGGTTTTGATTTGCATTTCTCTGATAATGAGTGATGTTGAGCATCTTTTATGTGTTTGTTAGCCATTCGTATGTCTTCTTTGGAGAAATGTCTATTTAGTTCTTTGGCCCATTTTTTGATTGGGTCATTTATTTTTCTGGAGTTGAGCTGCATAAGCTGCTTGTATATTTTTGAGATTAGTTGTTTGTCAGTTGCTTCATTTGCTATTATTTTCTCCCATTCAGAATAATGATTTCTTGAATGAATAATATTAGCAAAATCAAGAACAGGCTTTTCTTTTAGGTCATAAGAAAACAGAAGTCTCTCACACCAGAGAAGTATAAAAGTGAAAGCAGGAAAAGAAAATTAACCTTTTTAAAAGAACTAGTGTTCAGCATCAATCTGTAGATGACATGCCTAGGGTTGTTAAGAATTACTTTCCTTTATGATCATGCAAATTCAGTGTAGGAAAGGGCAGGGTAGAATTATAGTGCCTAATTCACCATGGTGAGGAAACAATTCCATGAGAGAGAGAAATAAAGAGTGGAAGGAAGGCATGAGAAGGAAGGGGAAGGCATGAAATAATGGAGATAACAGACTTCCCGCAATGGTAGCAAAGAGAGGGTATCAGTTCAGTTCAGTTCAGTCACTCAGTCATATACAACTCTTTGCGACCCCATGAATCACAGCACACCAGGCCTCCCTGTCCATCACCAACTCCCGGAGTTCACTCAGACTCACGTCCATTGAGTCCGTGATGACATCCAGCCATCTCATCCTCGGTCGTCCCCTTCTCCTCCTGCCCCCAATCCCTCCCAGCATCAGGGTCTTTTCCAATGATTCAACTCTTCACATGAGGTGGCCAAAGTTCTGGAGCTTCAGCTTTAGCATCATTCCTTCCAAAGAAATCCCAAGGCTGATCTCCTTCAGAATGGACTGGTTGGATCTCCTTTCAGTCCAAGGGACTCTCAAGAGTCTTCTCCAACGCCACAGTTCAAAAGCATCAATTCTTCGGCGCTCAGCCTCCTTCACAGTCCAACTCTCACATCCGTACATGACCACAGGAAAAACCATAGCCTTGACTAGACAGACTTTGTTGGTAAAGTAATGTCTCTGCTCTTCAATATGCTATCTAGGTTGGTCATACCAAATTATTGCAAACTTACTGGCTTAAAACAAAACAACATTTATTACTCCACAGTTCTGTAGATGAAGGAAGTCTTCAGTGGGCTTTACTAAGCTAAGTCAAGATGCAAAAAAACACTGCTGGGAACTCTAGGAGAGATTCTTTGCCTTTTTCAGATTTTAGAAGTTGTCCAGAATTTTGGCACCTGCTCCTCCTTTTTCTTCAGTGGCATCAATAGTTTAGGGTGTGTAACAGAGATGTAATAAAAGACAAATAATACCTTCTGATGGAAAAACTCTCAAAGATCATCTGGTGGTAGCCGAAGGGATACTTCCAGAAAAAGAAGACAAGAGATTTGGTTATCTTTGTTTTTTCTACTTATATTCTGTCTACTTGGTAGAAAGTAAATTTCAAGAGAAATCTGGCACTTAAGTATGTGATAGAGAGTTTTGGAATGAATGACTTGAAGAGAATAAAGCTTTTCTTTTTGATCCTTGAATAAGCAGACTATGACTAGATGTCTCCAGGTAGCCAGTTTCCCCACCATATCATGAATTCCTGTCTGCAGTATGAAAGAAAGAGACCCATGGCCAAGAGAAACTAAATAAAGAGATGAACGAAGAGAAAGACAGCCTTGTTTGGGTCCCTGGATCTAAGCTCATCTGGTCAGCCACATTCTCAATCACCAAGTTAAATGCACTAGTAAGTTCTCTTTGATGCCTAAGTTTATTGAGTTTGTCTTCTGTAACAAAAGGAGTCCTGGCCTTACAGCCACCATTCCCATAACCAGTGTCTTTCACTTGATATTAATCCCTATTTTCTATTTCACTACATTACAAATACATACTACAATACCAAAACATGTTGTTTAGAAATAAATTCAGCACTTTCCTTTCTTGTGCAATGCACAGGAAGTTTTAGCAAAAATAAATATAAGAAAAAGAAAACTCTATGCCATTTTATTTCAACTTCATAGTCTTTCTTGAATCCCTGAACATATAGGGATATGTTCATTTGCATGGCTGCTACTGAAGTATGTAATGATGATTTAAAATGAGACAGGGAAAAACCTGGATGAGATCCAAGTTCAAGCTTTAGTAAAGAGACTGCGTGGAATTAAATCCCAAGCTTAAATCTCTTGAACTTTAATTATGTCTCTTAGCGAAAAGCACCTGAATGTTTTCATACCCTAATCAGTTCTACCCTAGCTCTGACAATACAAAACAAAAAAATTCAATCAGATTAAATGCTATTCTTGATAATGGTATCCAATAAACTTTATACTTTCTGAATCCTTCCGTAAATATATCAGCCCTTCATCTTCTACTCTTTGTTTTTCATCACCCTCAAGCACCAAGGTCGATAAAACATTTGGAAGAAATGAATATGCTGTACATAGCAAAAGATATACTGTGTGCATCTGAACAAAAGTCTTGTAGTGCAGCATTTTATTGAACTCTTATTTCATTTCAGAAGCTGAGTGGAAGAGAGGATCACTGCAGATTTATCAAGTATGTGGGCTTTAATATTTACTTTAGTCATAAAGAGCAAGTGACATGATGAGGACTCACTAGCATAGTAGAAACTCAGGTTGTCAGTACCAGAAAATGAAATTTTTATTTATGGAAGTTGTAAGCTCTAGAAATGATATGTATTATTTTTCTGTTCCTTCTGATTTATAGATTAAATGAATTAGTAGTCACTAAGTTGCAGTTTCATATTTTTTCTCCTTGGAAACCAAGATTTTTTAAATGCCTCAGTGGAAAGTTTTTCAAGAGACAAGGGATAAACTGATTAATATCCTAAATTTCCTTTAGAAGAAAAGGGCAGAATCACCATGAATGCAGACATAGAGAGATGTAGCTATTATGCTTTAGTTTTCCAGATGATAAACAACATTAAATAGTCCTTTTTAATGTATGAAATACACCATATGTGAGTACATAATATGTGAAAAAAAAGGTGTATTTTATTTTTAGAAATAGCATTCATTTTCTAAGTCTCGAGTTTAAATAATGTTCCCAGGTTACAATGCCTATATTATCTCCATTTTTAAATGGATAATTTGAACATATTTATAAAACTTGTTTAAATAAGAGACATGCTTATGTTTTATTTTGAAATTCTTGTTATTAAACCATTCTGTTTTAATACTTTATTTGTACAAAATGAGCATCTGAAACTATTAACAAAAATATATGCTGTTGGAAAACACAAGAAAAAACACTGAGAAATTATTGTACTTATTCAAGTTGTTCATTTTAGCATAAGTATTTTTTGTTCTCCTTACATAATATTTCTGAACAATGCAATTTGAGGAGAGTATATTTTTTCTCTTTCGCTTAATTTCTTAATGGAAGAGTGGGATAAGGACTCTTACTGTATGCCAGACACTATTCACAGAATTAGAGATTTAGTGGTGCATAAGAATGAGAGATTTTTTTCTTCATGGAGAGCATTGATTAGAGGAAGAAAAATAAATAATCAAATTAATCCCTCCTCCAGGGAATCTTCCCAACCCAAGGATCGAACCCAAGTCTCTTCCATTGCAGGAGGATTCTTTACCAGCTGAGCCACAAGAGAAGCCCAAATTAATCAAATAGACACTATGATTACCAATTATAACAAATATCATGATCTACATGATATACCAGAAAGTAATTGGCTGGGGAATAGACCATACTAAATTAGAAAAGATTGTGAAAGAAATTCTTTTCTGAGGATGTTAACACTGAAGCTGATTCATGAAGAATGAAAAGGTTCCAGGCATGTGGTGAAAAGTTGAAAAATATTTTAGGTAGAACAGCAATTACAAAGGCTCTGAGGAAGGGAAAACTTGGCAAAATTATAAAGCTGAAAGCAGACTGGTTTGAATGCATATAGTAAGGAGTTGTGATGAGAGGAAATGGAATAGAGGCTTCAGCCAGATAACACCGGGCTATTAAGGTCTGAGTGTGTCCCTTCAAAATTCACATGGTGAAAATTAACCCCCAAGGGCAATGGTATTAAAAAGTGAGGCTTTGGTGAGGCGACAAGTCATGAGGGCCCTGGGATTAGGACTTAGGACACTTATGAAAGAGACTCGAGAGAGAGCTCCCTTGTCTATTCTTCCATGTAAGGATACAAAGAAAAATCTGTGACCCAGAAGAGGACCTTCACTGGACCGTGTTGGCACCCTAATCTTGGGCTTCCATCTACAGAACAGTGAGAAATAGTTTTTTTGTTGTTTATAAGTTACCCAGGCTGTGGTCTTTTATTGCAGCAGCCTGAACAGACTGGAACAATGACCTTAGAGTCTATGATTGTATGTTTGGGTTTTATTCTAAGAGCAGAAAAAATAAAGGCAGTACAACCTCAAAAAAAGTTGTAAATAAAAGTAAAATGATATTTAAAAAAATATGATATGCCTCATGATTTAAAGTCATTTTGGAGATCTGTTTCACCACCATGTGAATTCACTTAAGAGTACTGAGCATTGCACTTAAAAATGATTAAGACAGTAAAAAAAAAAAAAGTCACTGTCCTTATTTATTCTGTCTAAATACAGAATCTATTGCACTATTTTTAAAAAGTCTTTCTTTGTTGTTTAGAGAATAGATTCTGGGAGAGAATAAGTGGAAGCAGGGAGACATATTATATTATCGCCATGATCCAGAAAGGAAATATTAAGGCTACATTTCATGCAAGGAAGGGCACAATAAAAGACAGAAATGGTATGGACCTAACAGAAGTAGAGGATATTAAGAAAAAGTAAGAATACACAGAACTATACAAAAAAGATCTTCACGACCAAGATAATCACGATGGTGTGCTCACTCACCTAGAGCCAAACATCCTGGAATGCGAAGTCAAATGGGCCATAGGAAGCATCACTATGAACAAAGCTGGTGGAGGTGATGGAATGCCAGTAAAGCTATTTCTAATCTTAAAACATGATGCTGTGAAAGTGCTGCTTTCAATATGCCAGCAAATTTGGACAACTCAGCAGTGGCCACAGGACTGGAAAAGCTCAGCTTTCATTCCAATCCCAAAGAAAGGCAATGCCAAAGAATGTCAAGCTACCTCACAATTGCACTCATCTAGCCAGCAAAATAATGCTCAAAATTCTCCAAGCTAGGCTTCAACAGTATGTGAACTGAGAACTTCCAGTGTTCAAGATGGATTTAGAAAAAGTAGAGTAACCAGAGATCATACTGACAACATCCATTGGATCATAGAAAAAGCAAGAGAGTTCCAGAAAAACATCTATTTCTGCTTTCTTGACTATGCCAAAGCCTTTGACTGTGTGGATCACAACAAACTGTGGAAAATTCTGAAAGAAATGGGAATACCAGACCACCTGACCTGCCTCCTGAGAAACCTGTATGCAGGTCAGGAAGCAACAGTTAGAACTGGGCATGGAGCAAAAAACTGGTTCCAGATCAGGAAAGGAGTACGTCAAGGCTATGTATTGTCACCCTGATTATTTAACTTATATGCAGAGTACATCATTAGAAATACCAGGCTGGATGAAGCACAAGCTGGAATCAAGATTACTGGGAGAAATATCAATAACCTCAGATATGCAAATGACACCACCCTTGTGGCTGTAAGCGAAGAAGAACTAAAGAGCCTCTTGATGAAAGTAAAAGAGGAGCATAAAAAAGCTGACTTAAAACTCAACATTCATAAACAAAGATCATGGCATCCGGTTCCATCACTTCATGACAAATAGATGGGGAAATGACGGAAACAGTTACAGACTTTATTTTCTTGGGCTCCAAATTCACTGCAGATGTGACTGTATCCATGAAATCAAAAGACACTGAACTCCTTGGAAGAAAAGTTTTCACAAACCTAGACCACATATTAAAAAGCAGACACGTTACTTTGCCAACAAAGGTCCATGTGTTCAAACTATGGTTTTTCCAGTAGTCATGTATGGATATGAGATGTGAAACATAATGAAAGCTGAATGCTGAAGAATTAATGATTTTCAACTATGGTTTTGGAGTAGACTCTTGAGAATCCCTTGGACTGCAAGGAGATCCAACCAGTCCATCCTAAAGGAGATCAGTCTTGAATATTCCTTGGAAGACTGATGCTGAAGTTCCAATACTTTGGTCATCTGATATGAAAAACTGACTCATTGGAAAAGACCCTGATGCTGGGAAAGATTGAAGGCAGGAGAAGGAGACGATAGAGGATTAGATGGTTGCATGGCATCACTGACTTGATGGACATGAGTTTGAGTAAACTCTGGGAGTTGGTGATGGACGGGGAAGCCTGGCATGCTGCTGTTCATGGGGTTGTAAAGAGTCAGACATGACCGATAGACTGAACTGAAGTGACTGAACTGACTGAACCAGTTCCAAGCGTTTGAGCACAACCTCTGACTAAACATTAGCTACCTGTGGAGATATATAAGTATAGAGGCTGACCCTAAGATTCCAGGATAAAAAATTAAAGTAATAACCAAATTAAGTGCTGGCAAGGGTGCAAATCAAAAAGGAACTCTTTCTTTGCTCATGGAAATGCTAAGTGGAACAGCCACTTTGAAAGACAATTTGTCTGCTTCTTAGAAAACTAAATTTCCTACCATACTATCTAGCAATCATTATCCTCGTGTTTACCCAAAGGAGTTATAATTTTATATCCACAGGGAAACCTGCACATGAATATTTATGAAACTTTGCTCAAAACTTGTAAATAACTAATATGTCCTTCAGTAGTTGAATATATAAATAATCTGTAAGGAAATGAACCATCACGCCTTAAAAAGACATGGAGAACATCATCATGCCTTAAAAAGACATGAAGAAATCTTGAATGAATCTTGTTAATTAAAAGAAGACAACATGAAACCAAGTAAATAAACTTTTAAGAAAAAGTAAGTGTATAAGGACTGAAAGCAGATTAGTGGTTTCCTGGAGTAGGGGTTGGGAATAGGGACTGAATACAAGGCATAAGAGAGAGCTTCAAGGGTGATGGAAATATTCTAAAACTAGAAGGTGGTGCTGGGGGCACAGCTCTAAAATGTACTAAAAAGCATTTGATTGTCTACTTATAATGGGTCATTGTTATGGTATAGAAATTATACCTCCATTTTTTAAATAAAGGCTACAAAGGACAGTTTAGAATCATTTGAGTAAATTTTAATATGAAACTTCTATTAAATAACATTGTTATACCAATGGTAAATTTCTTGTATTTTGGGGCAACTGTTGTTATTCTTGTTCATAGTATTTACAGGTGAAATGTGATGACTACAATTTATCTTTAAATGTTCAGTCAAAATAAGGCATATAAATAGAAAAAATGTTGTGAGTATATATTAACCAGTTTGTGTTTACTATTATTCCTTGAACACTTTTGTACGTCTGGCATTTTTCAAAAGCAGAGTTGGAAGGTAAAGAAATCCCTTCTAGGCTTGTTTGTTGTTTTTACCTATATTGAAGTGGGGAAGACTGGTGGAAGAAGAGGCTGGGTAAGGAGCAGGAGAGAAAAGTGTTTTCCTTTGGACAAGTTTCAAAGGCTATGAATCATCTCAGTGCTCAGGTATGAAACACAGAGAGAGGATTTTAAGGCTTTGAGTGTTAAATCCTTGATACTGTGGGGATCACCTAACTAGACAGTACAGATCAACACAACATGGAAGTTGCTAACTGTGAAAATGGCACTGAGAGACTTTATGTGATCAAGAGAAGGATGCCTGTTGGGTCTGACTACTTGAAAAGTATTGCTATTGCTATCGCTAAGTCACTTCAGTCATGTCCGACTCTGTGCGATCCCATAGACAGCAGCCCACCAGGCTCCCCCATCCCTGGGATTCTCCAGGCAAGAACACTGGAATGGGTTGTCATTTCCTTCTCCAATGCATGAAAGCGAAAGGTGAGAGTGAGGTCACTCAGTCATGTCTGACTTAGCGACCCCATGGACTGCAGCCTACCAGGCTCCTCCATCCATGGGATTTTCCAGGCAAGAGTACTAGAGTGGGGTGCCATTGCCTTTATATCTGTTTCAGTGGAATAAGACAGGGGTTAGAGTGGTTTAACAGTAAGGCGAGACCATGAGCATATGCAGCCCTTTAGAAAGTACTCCTCTGAACAGGAACATATAGATAAGGTGGTAGCTATAGGAAATTTAAAGTGAAGAAGAGATATGTTCATGTTTTTTGTTTCTGGGTTTGTTTTTAATATGAGCTACTAGAACATGTTTTTTTAGAGGATTATGAGAAGAAAGAGAATGGAAGTGTGTGCAGGAGGGAGAGAAGGACAAAGAGATACAGAGAGAGTGAAAGAGATTCTTGGTGAGAGGGAGAGAGAGAGACAGAGAAGATGAAAGAAAGAGAATTTTCTTATTGTGCCTGGTTGCTTTTAGTGAGGTGTCTTTTTCATCCTACAAGTACTTTAAATAATAGCTGGAGAATGCTGTCCATTAAGATCCAAATACAGATTGAACTCCAGTCTAAGTTCAATGAAAGTCTCTGAATACCTCCCAAGATATGTTTAAGGATGGAGATACTGTGAAAGGAAATTATATTTTTTTTGCATATTCCTTTTCTGCATTTAGACTTAATTGGTTTGGTATATGGGTCATCTCCTGAGCCTACTGTATTGCCTAAGTCAAAAAGACTCAGTGTTCATTTTTGTGATTTATGGACACACACAAATTAATGTACAAACAAAAATGTGTTTGGGTTTGAAACAGATTGTATGGAAAATCTGAACGTGGTAGAACATTCAAACAACTTAAAACAGCTTAAAATTGAACATATTTCTTTTTAAAGCTTCTTTACCTTGCTCCCTGTTCAGATCTTCATTATTACCCACAAGAGCAGCTGAACTAATTTTTTATTTTATCCATTTTATCATCCCTTTCCAGCCAATGCTCATCAGTAGTCATTTTCCAATTTTAATTGACTTTCAAAGGATTATGAGATGAAAAAGAAAGGTGTTTTACTGAACAAAACCACTTTCTTTCATAATCGGTTTATGATATTCTTTACAAAGATCTTTTTTTTTTTTTTCCAGACCTCCAAAAAGTTTGTATTCCTCTTTCTAGCCTTGGTATGTCTTCTACACTCTTGCAATGTAATCAATGCCAAATAAATCTGGAATTGGTAAATCACGACAGTTTTCTCTGTAAGAAGACTTTTGAAGATAGCCAAAATCTTCACTCTGTGAAAAATGCAGGTGTGTGTTAACAGCTATTATAATAAATTGGAACACCTGTTAAGTCTGTATTCCAGCTTTCTCTTTAATTCCAGATGCAATTCAATGTCTTCACATATCCATTATATTATGCCAGAAAACATTACATAAAAGAGTAAGCCAACATTCTCCTCTGTTTCTAAGCAGCGTTTTCAAATCTGTGCCTTCCTTCAATTTTGCATTTATGGAAGGACTTCCAGAATACTGAGCAAGTAGTTTTTGAGGATTTTATAGAAAAAGCATATGGTGGTTCAATATTGGGGTATTATTTTTTGTGTTTTCCTTTTTCCTCCTTACTGGTACAACTCCCAACTTAAAAGTCAAATTTATAAAGACAATTAATGTATGCATTGTTTAACATAAGCATGTTAAGTGTAAATTTATTTTTAGTTGTTATGGGCTTCATAAGAAATTCTTTTTGTTTTCTTATTCTTCATTTCCATGAGATAAGTGAGTCTTTGGGGGAAAAGAAAAGAATTCCAATATAAATAATTTATCTTTCATTTTTGTTTGATGCACATTTTGCTTAAAAGTGGAGTAATTCATACAGTAAGAAAGGCATCTTGGTATGATACATTAAAAGAAAAATCATTTACATATTTTTATGAAGTATATAATATGATAACTTTGAAATTTTCCCTAAAGAAAACTGAACATAAAGCTAATGAAAGAAATATTCTTGAGTGAAGATGCTCTTGTTAGTAGAATAAAAAGTAAAATAAAAATCTATGCCAATACAACTAAAGTTCTGTATAAGTGTGTGTGTGTGTGTGTGTGTGTGTGTGTGTGTGTATCTTTTTAACATGGTGCTCACATAAAAAGCAGCTGGATAATTGTTACTAAAATTTATGGCTTATTTGGTATGGCTACCGTAATATATCAGTTATATGTTATAACAGGAACTTGCATTAAGAGTCTCTAGTTGACTCCATAAAGTTTTTTTTTTCTTAAACAGAATAAAGTAGTACAATAATCATTTAAAAGATACCAGCAAGCTAAAGTTTGAAATGTACATTTATTTTCAATTTTTCTCTAATTTTATGTTTACAGTTCAAAGTATGTATTAACGATTTCAAAGTAATCTACTGTTTTTTACAATACCTATCATAGCTTAATGACAAATATACAGAACTAAAATTTTAAAAAGAATAATTTCAGTAGCCCAAAGACATTCTAACAGGTAATAATAAGAGAGCAACACATGCTAAAGAGCCCAAGTAAGGGCAAATGAAATTGATGTTTAACATGAGGACAATTTGGCAGCCAAGAGGGAAAAGTATGCCTTCTTATAGATAACCAAGACTGACTGTGAAATGCCAAAAATGATTGAGTACCAGGAGAAATCATTAGTCATCTTTCAAAGTCACCAGGGAAAATAAAATACTTCAAGATGTCCAACAGGGCAAGACTCTGCACTTAAAGGAAATTAAAACCTTAGTACACATGATGTCTGCTAGGCGGCTGATCATGCTATGGTGTTAAGATACCAGGGACAGAGAAAAAAGAGTTTTAACTATGGGCCCAGACTCAACTGGATATGGAATTTATTATCAGCTTACTATCTGAGATTTACCATTTTCATTTTGTCTTGAAATAGGAGTATATGCTTAAACTAAGAACCGATAATTTTTTTCTGTAAAGGGTCATATAGTAAACACTTCAATATTTGCAGGATATATTTATTGTTGTTCAGTCACTCAGTTGTGTCCAACTCTTCATGACCCCATGGACTGCAGCATACCAGACTTCCTTGTTCCTCACCATCTCCTGGAGCTTGCTCAAAGTCATGTCCATTCAGTCAGTGATACCACCCAATCATCTTGTCCTCTGCCATCCCCTTCTCCTCCTGCCTTCAATCTTTCCCAGCATCAGGGTCTTTTCTAATAAGTCAGCTCTTCACAACAGATGGCCAAAGTATTGGAGTTTACACATCAGTACTTTCAATGAATATTCAGGACTGATTTCCTATAGGATTGACTGGTTTGATATCCTTGTGTCCAAGGGACTCTCAAGAGTCTTCAACACCAAAGTTCCAAAGCATCAACTCTCTGGCACTCTGCTTTCTTTATGGTCCAAGTCTCACATCCATACATGACTACTGGAAAAACCATAGCTTTGCCTATATACAACTTTGTTGGCAAAATAATGTTTCTGGTTTTTAATATGCTGTCTAGCTTACTCATAGCTTTGCTTCCAAGGAGAAAGCATCTTTTAATTTCATGGCAGCGGTCATCATCTGCAGTGATTTTGGAGCCACCCTCCCCCCCAAAAAAAAACAGCCTGTCACTGTTTCCATTGTTTCCCTATTTGCCATGAAGTAATGGGACCAGATGCCATGATCTTTGTTTTTTGAATGTTGAGATTTAAGCTAGTTTATTCATTCCCCTCTTAGATTTTCATCAAGAGGCTTTTTGGTTACTCTTCACTTTCTGCCATAAAGTTGGTGTTATCTGCATGTCTGAGGTCACTGATATTTCTCTTGGCAGTCTTGATTCCAGCTTATGATTTATCCAGCCTAGCATTTCACATAGTGTACTCTGCATATAAGTTAAATAAGCAGGGTGACAGTATATAATTTTGATGTTCTCCTTTCCCAATTTTGAATCAGTCCATAGAGTCTCTGTTGAATTTTCTTAGCATTGACGCTGTAACATGAAAGCAGACTTCAGTTCCGATCACTTTAGCTGCTCAGTCATGTTCGACCCTTTGCAATCCCATGAGCTGCAGCACTCCAGGCCTCCCTGTCCATCACCAACTCCCGGAGTTCACCCAAACCCATGCCCATTGAGACAGTGATGCCATCCAGCCATCTCATCCTCTGCCGTCCCCTTCTCCCCCTGCCCCCAATCCCTCCCAGCATCAAGGTCTTTTCAAATGAGTCAGCTCTTCATATCAGGTGGCCAAAGTATTGGAGTTTCAGCTTCAATATCAGTCCCTCCAATGAACACCCAGGACCAATCTTCTTTATAACGGACTTGTTGGATCTCCTTGCTGTCCAAGGGACTCTCAAGAGTCTTTCCAACACCACAGCTCAAAAGCATCAATTCTTCAGCACTCAGCTTTCTTTACAGTCCAACTCTCACATCCATACATGACCAGTGAAAAAACCATAGCCTTGACTAAACAGACCTTTGTTGGCAAAGTAATGTCTCTGTTTTTTCATATACTATCTAGGTTGGTCATCACTTTTCTTCCAAGGATTAAGCGTCTTTTAATTTCATGGCTGCAGTCACCATCTGCAGTGATATTGGAGCCCAGAAAAATAAAGTCAGCCATTGTTTTCACTGTTTCCCCATCTATTTGCCATGAAGTGGTGGGACCGGATGCCATGATCTTCGTTTTCTGAATGTTGAGCTTTAAGCCAAATTTTTCACTCTCCTCTTTGACTTTCATCAAAAGTCTCTTTAGTTCCTCTTCACTTTCTGCCATAAGGTGGTATCACCTGCATATCTGAGGTTATTGATATGAAAGCAGACTTAAGAAATACATAAAACAAATGCCATGTGTGTTACCCAGTAAAATATTGTAAATTTTGAATTGCATACATTTTTCACATTACATGAAATATTTATTCTTTGGATTTTTTTCAACCATTAAAATATAGAAGACATTCTCAGTTTACAATCTTACAAAAATCAGTGGCTGAATGGGCTATAGTTTCTCACCTCCAGCATAAAAATATATATTGATATGATAGAAAGGTTATGCAGATCTAGATACTGAGTGTCTCAGTTAGTTTTTTGTTCAATAACAAACCATCTCTGAACTTTAGTTTTAGATTTTAAAATAATCACCATTTCTTGTTCATACATATATAGAATGGAATACTATTCAGGCACGAAAATGAACACTTTTCAGTTAGTTCTAATGAGGTGAATGACCTAGAGCCTATTATACAGAGTGACATAAGTCAGAAAGAGAAAAACAAAACTATATATTAATTTGTATATATATGGAATCTAGAAAGATGGTACTGATGAACCTGTTTGCAGGGCAGCAATGGAGATACAGACATAGAGAACAGATACACGGACATGGCGAAGGAGAGAAGAAAGGAAAGGATAAGACAAATGGAGAAAATAGCAATATACACTACCATATGTAAAATATATAGCCAACGGAAATTTGGTATATGAATCAGAGAACTCAAACTGGGGCTCTGTAACAACCTAGAGGGGTATTAAAGGGTGGAAGGTGGGAGGCAGTTTCAAGAAGGGGGGACATATGTATGATGGTGGTTTAGTCACTAAGTCATGTCTCACTCTTGTGACCCCATGGACTGTAGCCTGCCAGGCTCCTCTGTCCATGAGATTCTCCAGGCAAGAATACTGGAGTGGGTTGTCATTCCCTTCTTCAGGGAATCTTCCTGACTCAGGGACTGAACCTGAGTGTCTTAAGTCTCCCGCATGCTCAGGTGGGTTCTTTACCAGTAGCACCACCTGGGAAGCCTGCATCATAAGCTTAGTTCTTCAAATTACAGGTGTTGAGTTGTACTTGACCTGCTTTCCCTATGAGTAATACTGCATTAACTACTTCAAAGTAAGCAGCAGCATATATATTGATAATAGAATAACAAAATTTTATATGAAAAGAGATTTATTAGAAGGATGTAAATTATAATTGCTCTATATTAATTATAGGAATTATAAAAAATCATTACATCAATCTTTTTTTATTTTTAGTATTTTTATTAAATGTTATTTAACAGTCAATAAGGTGGTTTCCTGATAGCTCAATTGGTAAAGAATCTGCCTGCAATGTAGGAGACCACAGTTCAATTCCTCAGTCTAGAAGATCCACTGGAGAAGGGATAGGCTATCCATTCCAGTATTCTTCAGCTTTCCTTGTGGCTCAGCTGGTCAAGAATCTGCTTGCAATATGGGAGACCTGGGTTTGATCCCTGGGTTGGGAAGATCCCCTGGAGAAGGGAAAGGCGACCCACTTCAGTAATCTAGCCTGGAGAATTCCATGGACTGTTTAGTCCATGGGGTCACAAAGAGCTGGACACAACTGAGCAACTTTCACTTTCAAGGTGCTTCAGTGGTAAAAAAAAAAAAAAATCTGCCTGCCAAGGTAGGAAATGCCTCATGTTTGATCTTTGGCTTGGGAAGATTCCCTGGAGGGAGGAAATGGCAATCCATCCCAGTATTCTTGCCTGGGAAATCCCATGGGCAGAGGAGCCTGATGGACTATAGTCCATGGGGTTGCAAAGAGTCAGACACAACTGGATATGCACACTGACATATAAGATTTACCTCAACCAACGACAGATATTTACATTTGGGTTTTGCCTTTTGTTAAAAAAATATTACTTTAAATTCTTAATATTTAAAGAAGGATTTTTCTTCAAAGGCAAGATAAACTAACTTATAAAGTGTATAAGCCTAGTTAATCAGTAGTCACTGACTGCTAACTCCACATTCTACGTGACTGCTAAAGATGAAGTAGCTAATTAAATGGTTTAAATGTGCTTTATCATCAATCATGGCACTATCACACTCAACATGAGAGCTTCAGGGGAACCACCTGTGCAGAAATGGGGACCTTTGTGGACACAAACATTACTTTCAACAGCCCTCAATTATTTTCATAACCTGCACTCTCTTGTTTTCATAACCTGCACTTGTTTGTTCTCTGCCCTTCAGATTGTGACTCAACAATTCCAGACCCTTTTGCTCTGCCCCAGTCCTGGAATTTTTGGTCTGTGCTTCTTACTCTAAGTTCTGTCCTTTCTTCCAGGAGGCATGGTGCTGCTACCCTTTTGAACCTGGCCTCTTTTTTTTTTTTTTTTTTCTTTTCAATCATTCACTAGTTTTCTTTCAGTTTTTTGAGTTAGAAAATGCATCTGCTGCTGCTGCTGATTCGCTTCAGTCGTGTCCAACTCTGTGCAACTCTGTAACAGGACAGCAGCCCACCAGGCTCCTCTGCCCACGGGATTCTCCAGGCAAGAATACTGGAGTGGGTTGCCATTTCCTTCTCCATTAAACAATATATTAGACCTATAGAAATGTATAGATACAATAAGCTTCCATGTACTCACAACCTTGGTTTAAAAGATGTGGACCTTTCCTAATTCTTCCTGCACATCACTTAAAAAATAATTAAAACAAATATGTTCAGCTAAAGCTTCTCAATCTTTCTCTGCCTCCCTTCTCTATTATTATGAAGTTGATTCGCATCATTCTCATGTGTGGTTATTTTATTTTATCAACTATATTCTGATTAATATATTTATTTCAAAAAAATATCAGGGAAGTAAAGTACACGTGATACTTGAAGACAGCAAAAACTGTGAAAGTGTATATGAATAGCTGAAATGTGGGAAACATTTCTTCTAAACATAGCTATTTACAGGAGATTGTAGAAAATTAAGCCATAAGCAGCTGTATTATTTTAACAGGGGTCAAACCTCAGGCACTCATAATAGAACATGGAACTCTTTTTAGCTGATACTAAACATGATTCTCCTCCAACACCATGCTCCACAAAACCACTACTAAAGTGTGGAAGACAAAATCTATTTGCCACCTAACATGAACTTGTTTTTCAAATCATGGCTAAGAAAGATTTAATGTAGAGCTGTGGGAACTGGAACATATGGCAGCAGGACAGTGGATGGCAGCATAGAATCTGCAGGTATGGGGCAGGCATAGACTGCCAGAAGAAGCAGGGAGGGTACTTGGTATTCAAGGCAAGAGACTGCAACCAGAGCAAAAAATAGGCAAATCAGTCATAAATCTAACAATGCAGCTTTCCTTTTCGCAGTCATCTTAAAGCTTTTCTGTTTTCATATGATGAGGTCCAAATTCTCTAGCTGACATCCTAGAACTCCATAATTTGGTCCATCTATTCATCTTTAGCAGCCTGCCAATATGCCTTTTCTCTATATGCAATCTTCCTTCTCATCACTGGACTATCAGCTGTTCAGCACATTCTATGTATGCCTATGTCTCAGAGTTAACTTGACATCTCTTTACAAAGAATTCTGGCTAGATATCCTGCTCCTGCCTTGCCCTGACCTAACCCCAAACCATTCTATTCTGTGCCTACAAAAGTCTACTTCTCTAAGTCTCAGCCCAGACTAACCCACAGAAAACACCCACAACACTTGTTCCTTCTAATTTTCTGTAGCACTCTGCTCTTTCTCTGGTTCAATAACTCTGATGTTATGTGGCAATTATCCACATTTGCTGGTGCCTAGTTCAGGAAACACAACTACTTCTGAATCTCTGATACCTAGATACCTGAATCTCTGATACCTACCTCTGATACCTAGCACTGCCCATAGTACTAAATATGTCTGTTGTTTTTTGTTTGTTCGTTTTTTTAAGTTAGCCTGCATAACATCATTAGCCATTACACTAATAGTACAATTAACAAGGGGCTCTCAGGTGGCACTAGTGGTAAAGAAGCTGCCTGTCAATGCAGGAGACTTAAGAGACATAGGTTAGATCCCTGAGTCAGAAAGATCCCCTGGAGGAGGGCATGGCAGTCCACTCCAGTATTTTTACCTGGAGAATCCTATGGATAGAGGAAACTGGTGGGCTACATAGGGTCACATAGAATCTGATATGACTGGAGCAACTTATCATGCATGCACATTAACAATACAATTAGTATCACTATATACCTACTAGAATGACTAAAGTTAAAGACTAAAATAAATACATTTTGAATCAATGTGTCACAGTTTTGTCTAAGGAAGACCCTATTTTGATAACAGCAGCAGCTAAGTCGCTTCAGCCGTGTCTGACTCTGTGCAACCCCATAGACGTCAGCCCACCAGGCTCCCCCGTCCCTGGGATTTCCAGGCAAGAACACTGGAGTGGGTTGCTGTTTCCTTCTCCAATGCATGAAAGTGGAAAGTGAAATTGAAGTTGCATAGTCGTGTCTGACTCTTAGCCACCCCATGGACTGCAGCCTACCAAGCTCCTCCATCCATGGGATTTTCCAGGCAAGAATACTGGAGTGGTTTGATATTGCCTTCAAATGACAAGGAAAGATTTTAATTTTTAGTATTATAATAACCTCCTTCCCTGCCAAAAATTCTGTGCTTTGCTAATGATGCTTCAGAACAAAAACAAGCCTTTTTCCACTGGGAGTTCGTTGAAATCACGAAGTAGACATGCTAATTTTTATGAATAATAAAAGCATACATGAAAGTTTCCTGGCAGTCCAGTACCATAGCCATGGGTTCAATCCCTGGTCGAGGAACTAAGATCCCACAAGCCAAAGACTGTATGGTCAAAAACAATAAAAAATAAATAAAATCATGCACAATGAAAATATCTGAAATGTGGCAGTGAAGAGAATAAACATTTCACCATCTCAAGATAGAAGAACCATCATAGAACAAGGCTGAGTTCAGAAATAAATGAAGTAGTCATTGAACTAGGTTGGTTTATATATCTGAAAGTTACATTTCCTGGTACAGACAGACATCAAGTAACAATTCAAAAGATTAACTTTTTAACTTGGTTTAGGTTCAGTTAAATTTATAATGACTGAGAATAGATATTTAGGATTAAAACCTATTTTGTTTTCTAAACTTTCCTCCTTCCTCAATCTGAATCCATACCATCAATAGTGTATTTTATATATATAAATCATTGATATTTGTTGGAGGAGTAGATAAGTAAATAAATTTTTCATTATCCTAAATGTTTTCTTTAAAAAAAAAAAAAAACAGAGTATAGTATCTTTAGAACTTAGTTCTCTATTTTGAACTTCTAATTTGCAGCTACAGAACTTATATACAATTTCTAACAACATCCATTTCCATTTTCATAAACATATTACAGTTTACTGTCAAATATACTAAGTATCTATCATTAACAATTTTTAATTTACTATTATTTGTCTTCATTTTTTCTCAGAGACTACTCTTGAGGTATATTTTAGACATACATCATTTACCTATTTCTCATTAAATATAGGTTAATATTCACTTCTTTTGATAAAAGCACATTTAATTATCCTAAGACATTTATAGTTTTCAAAATCTCTGACTCTGAATTGAGGACTAGGCTCAATTCTGACAGAGAAAAGCAAAAATATCTAATAGAGATAGAGATAAATTATATATATATATGACTAAAAGTAATTATGGCAAAATGTTAACAGTTGTCATTGAGTTGTGAACTCAGTTTTTCCTTCTGTTTATTTTTGTTCTTTACAAATTTTCTAGAATGAGCATGTATTAATTTTATAATCATGAAAGAAAAATATAGGTTAATATTCACTTCTTTTGATAAAAGCACATTTAATTATCCTAAGACATTTATAGTTTTCAAAATCTCTGACTCTGAATTGAGGACTAGGCTCAATTCTGACAGAGAAAAGCAAAAATATCTAATAGAGATAGAGATAAATTATATATATATATGACTAAAAGTAATTATGGCAAAATGTTAACAGTTGTCATTGAGTTGTGAACTCAGTTTTTCCTTCTGTTTATTTTTGTTCTTTACAAATTTTCTAGAATGAGCATGTATTAATTTTATAATCATGAAAGATTAGCATTTAAAATTAATTAATCTGAATTTACTTACAACAAATCTATCTTGAAGTTAATTCAGCATAATGATGGAGTAAGGTGAACACCCTTTATTACTCTCTGTGGTGGAGCCTTCCTATTCTGAAGGTGCCCCAAAGTCATTCACTGCCTCATATGGGGTTCAGATAATCTATATCACTTGCATCCCCATTGGAAACATGATTCTGTCGTGATGTAGACCTTTGTAAAGTGCAGACTAGATTTTGGTCTTAAATTTTCCTATCCAGGATTACCCTTATTAAAGACCTACTGGAATGATTATTTGCTCTCATAATTAACAGCTCCCCTTCTGAAAATTAAGCAGGTTGGACATAATCCATACGACAGTCTGCCCCAGCTAGCCATTTGTTCCCATGTGCATTTCTAAAGTGATATTTTAATTTATGTAACCATATGTTATTAGACCTCTGTTTTACTCTACCAGAGGTTCCTACTACAATTTTCAGGAAAAAAGAAAAGAGAAATTTCCAAAGGGGGTTTATTTCAAGAGATTCCTACTATGAAAGAAAAATAGAGCTGTTTTCTTCCTTTCCTGGTTATGGTTAACATCTTTAAGGGAATTTTACAGCATTAAAATTTAGTGCAAGTACATGGGAAGAACCTAATATCAGAATTGATCACAAATCTAAAGCAGTACTTTTTAAAAACTCAGTTCTTGCAACTGAGATTGAATGTTGAGAAATGACTAGAAAGACCATCATGTTAAAAAAAATCATAAAATATACTGTCTTTTATAATTTTCAAAATAATTTTGAAACTCATTTTGCATATGGCTGAAGAATACAATCAGTGAACAACTATCACTTATTTTTCCTGCCAGCTTCTATTTGCTGTACAATTAAAAAAAAAATACTGCCAAGTATGGAAATGTAACAAAGGACACAGATAAAAATAGAAAATCTCAAATATACTTTTGAGACTTGATTTTAGGATTTAATAAAACCAAGAAAATCTTCTATGCAATAAAATTACTTTAAAAGATGCATATCTGATTAGCCTCCTTTGGGGGTTTCTTAACTTAAAAAATATTGATTCTGTACTGTTGTTTGTGTTTTTTTTTTAATCTAGAATAGCCACTTCAAAAGAGGTAAAATTATAAAGAGCCGAGAATTTCAGAGCTGAGCATCATTGTGTATCACTATGCATTTGAGACTGTTAACCCAGATTTGATTATGTGGAACATTCAAGGAACTGTGGCATGCCCCTTTTCTTCCTTGCCTGATGACAGGATGCCTTAATGGATTTCTTTTCCATGACTACAGTTCAGAGAGCGGTGCTCTTAGTTGCTTTCATTTCATCAACTCAACATATCTTGAAAGGTCAAGACTAGACAACATTACTGTGAGTCTTCAGTATTGCAAATATCAGTGACTGGGACACTGCAGCCTCTGGGTCAGATGCAGTAACCAACTTTGGATGGTCTGAAAACTAAGACTGGATTTTATACTTTGAAATGGCAGCAGTATAATCAAAAGAATAATGTTTTATGACATGTGAGAATGTATATTATTCAGATTTGTGCCCATAAATGTTTTTTTTTTTTTTTAAACACAGTCATGCATATTTGCCTATATATTAGCTATGACTGATTTTTCACACGTGCTGCGATTCATGGGGTCGCAAAGAGTTGGACACGACTGAGCGACTGAACTGAACTGAACTGAACTGAATGGGAGACTTTTGGCCCCAAAGTCTAAAATAGTTGCTGTCTGGCCTGTTATAGACTGAATTGTTTCCCTCCCAACCCCTTAGTTGAAGTTCTAACCCCAGTGTAACTGCATTTGTTGATGAGGATTTTAAGATTGTAATTGTTAGGTAAAGACGACCAGGATCCTGAAAAGAGTGTCTAATAGGCTTTGTAATGGCGAAGCGCTCCCGGGCGGGGTTCCCGGACCCAAATGGGACAGGTCGAGTAAGTCCGCGCCCGAACTGTTAGAAGTTTGTTTATATATGCAGGTTGCGAGGGATGGCCAGGTTAATGGATGGGGGTTTGGATAGGTTGCTGGGCAGAGGTGTCGCGAGCTGATAGGTCCTTCTCCGTGGCTGGGGTGGGGCGGCTTTAGCTGGCGACGTGTGCTGTCATTGGTCCCTGGGGTCTGGGAGGCTCCTTGCTTAGAGACTTCCCCTGCTGGCGGGGGAGGGAAGGGGTGGCCTGTTGTGGCCTGGGGTCTGACCTTACAGTAATGAGTGTTAAATGAGGTCATAGGGTTGGGGTCCTAAAACTACAGGACCATGTCCTCCTAAAAGAGAAAGAGATACCAAGAGTGCATACACACACAGTAAAGGCCGTAGGAGGACACAGCAAGAAAGTTGCCATCTGCAATCAAGAAGAGAAGCCTCAGGAGAAACCTAAAGTATAGGTACCTTGATGTGTATTTCTAGCCTCCAGAATTGTGAGAAAATAAGTTTCTTACAGTCATTTAAACCTCCCAGCTTGTAATATTTCATTATGATAGCCTCTCATGAACAGTTGTTTACAAAATATATGCCAATATCTGATCAAGATGGAAGTCACAACTTTTAAAATTGTTAAGCCAAACCTAAAGGCCTGGGTGAGATGAGGTGAAGTCGCTTAGTCGTGTCCGACTCTTTGTGACCCCGTGGACTGTAAACTTTTAGGCTTCTCCGTCCATGGGATTCTCCAGGCAAGAATACGGGAGTGGATTGCCATTCCTTCGCCAGAGGATCTTCCCAACCAGGGATCGAACCCAGGTCCCACATTAGAGGCAGACGCTTTAACCTCTGAGCCACCAGGGAAGCCTAAAGGCCTAAGGAACTTACAATATTTATCTGGTATGGTACAACACAAAGCTGAAACCTTAAAAGAAAGGACTCAATCAGAGAGAAAAGGGATAAATCCAAGGAAAATGCCTTTCTGTTGGCATGCTATCATGGAAATAACAAATTTCGATTAGAGTGGCTTTTGTGATGAAGAAGTTACATAGTGTCTGTTGTCGTTGTTCAGTCGCTAAAGTTGTGTCCAGCTCTTTTCGGACCAATGAACTGCAGCACACCAGGCTTCCCTGTCCTTCACTATCTCCTAGAATCTGCTCACATCCATTGAGCCAGTGATGCTATCCAACCACCTCATCCTCTGTTGCCCTCTTCTCTTCTTGCCCTCGGTATTTCCCAGCATCAGGATCTTTTCCAATGAGTCAACTCTTTGCATTAATTGGCCAAAGTATTAAAGCTTTGGCTTCAGCCATCAGTCCTTCCAATGCAAGCAACATCTTCCAATGACACAAGAGACGATTTAACACATGGGAATCACCAGACGGTCAGTATCAATATTGGATTAATTATATACATTGCAGCCAAAAATGAAGAAGCTATATACAATTAGCAAAAATGAAACCTGGAGTTGACTGTGGCTCAGATCATGAGCTTCTTTTTGGAGCATTCAGGCTTAAATTGAAGAAAGTAGTGAAAACCACTAGGCCCTTCAGGTATGATCTAAATCAAAACCCTTGTGATTATTTGATAGGGGTGATGAATAGATTCAAAGGATTAGATCTGGTACACAGAGACCCTGAATAACTGTGGATGGAGGTAACACTGTACAAGAGGTGACGACCAAATTCATCCCAAAGAAAAAGAAATGCAAGAAGGTGAAGTGGTTGTCTAAGAAGGCCTTACAATTAGATGAGAATGGCATCTGAATTTTGGTTTAATCATTTCTCTTTCTCTACTGCTATGCCCTGAAAATGTGTGTGTGTTCACTAGAGATTCGTTTGTTAGTTTGTTTACCTAAAACGACAGACACTTTTCTGAGTGAGAGATTTCTATTGTTCTTTCAACTATTTTGCTGCTTCTCATCTAAAAAATTAAAAAAAAAAATCTTCATTTCTGTGTTTGAATTATTTTTGTTTTTTCCTCTGAATTTTTTAAAGTTAATGCTTGATCTGCTTTTTAAAAATCAGAATTGAATTTCAGATGGTTTCATTGAATTGGGTATCAGATCTAATGTTTTACCTTTTCTGTTTTTTTTTTTTTCTCCTTTGTGCCAGAAGCATATATAAATGTAGCTCAGAGCTGGCTGCTGACAAATCAAACCAAACCCAAGCAGTTCAATTTTCATAGAGTCCTCTCAAGACGTAGAAACCTCAGGATGTTTCAGGATGACTGAAAATCAGAACACTCTGCCTATGGCTGAGTTTGGTTTAAATACACAAAATTTTAACTGATTGCCACTCTTTTGTATAATGCTAACCAGATTTTTTTAATAAAGAAAAGGAAACGATCTACTTTCTGTTCACAGATTCATAGAATATTAGGAATTGAAAATAACCTCAGCAATCATCTATTTACCCTCATAACTTTAAAGAAAATAACAGCTATAGTTTGATCTGCCTTTATCAGTCAGCATAGTCTGGGTTAAAAACCAACCCCCCCAAATTGGTATTAACAAACCAGTTATTCCTCCCTCATTCTGCATAATCACGTGGCTGGGTGGGAGGATGATCATTTTCCCTTAGGGGCTGTCAGAGGCTCTGTTTCAGCACGAGTTTCCATGAGCACCATGGCTGAGAAAAGAAAGCACTGTCTTCTCTATCTGCTCCCATACCAATAGCCAGAGCAAGCCACAGATTACATGACAACTACAAAGGCAGCAGGGACCCACCATCCTTCCCTGTGCCTAGAAGGACAACCAGAACATTTATGTGTAGCCTCAGTGTCTGCCATAAATTACAATGTTTCTGGTGTGTCACTTGTTAAACTAAATCAACAGATACTCAGTACATCTTGCCTCTGCACTGAAGGAGATAGATACTGTTTCCAATAAGAGATTTTTAAAACCAATACAGTATTGTAAAGTAAAATAAAGTAAAATTTTTAAAAAAATACATAAATTTAAAAAAAAAGAAAAAAAAGACATTTTTTAAGCATTAAATTTTTCCTCATAATATTGCTGCTGTCTCCTGCACAAAAATAGTAGATGATCTGTAAGCTGGTAGAGAGAGATAAATATGTGCATATAATTAATATAAAATGGAGACCCATTCCTAAATAGAGAGAAAGGCAGAAAATCTGCCTATTGTTTTGTTTCTTTCTTCGGACATTCAGTCCTGATCATGAAGGAATTCTCTATAAAGTCAGTTCAGTTCAGTCAGTCAGTCGTGTCTGACTCTTTGTGACCCCATGAACCACAGCGTGCCAGGCCGCCCTGTCCATCACCAACTCCCGAAGTCCACCCAAACCCATGTCCTTTGAGTCAGTGATGCCATCTAACCATCTCATCCTCTGTCATTCCCTTCTCCTCCTGCCCTCAGTCTTTCCCAGCATCAGGGTCTTTTCTCATTTGATGGCTCTTTGCATCAGGTGGACAAAGTATTGAAGGTTCAGCTTCAATATCAGTCCTTCCAACGAACACCCAGGATTGATATCCTTTAGGATGGACTGGTTGGATCTCCTTGAAGTCCAAGGGACTCTCAAGATTCTGCTCCAATACCACAGTTCAAAAATATCAATTCTTCAGCGCTCAGTTTTCTCTGTAGTCCAACTCTCACGTCCATACATGACCACTGGAAAAACCATAGCCTTGACTAAACGGACCTCTGTTGGCAAAGTGATGTCTCTGCTTTTTAATATGCTGTCTAGGTTGTTCATAACTTTCCTTTCCTTCCAAGCAGTAAATATCTTTTAATTTCATGACTGTAGACACCATCTGCAATGATTTTGGAGCCCCCCAAAATAAAGTCAGCCCCTGTTTCCACGCTTTCTCCATCTATTTTACATGAGCAATGGGACTGGATGCCATGATCTTAGTTTTCTGAATGTTGAGCTTTAACCCAACTTTTTCAGTCTCCTTTTTCATTTTCATCAACAGGCTCTTTAGTTCTTCACTTTCTGCCATAAAGGTGGTGTCATCTGCATATCTGAGGTTATTGATATTTCTCCTGGCAATCTTGATTCCAGCTTGTGCTTCTTCCAGCCCAGTGTTTCTCATGATGTACTCTGCATAGAAATTAAATAAGCAGGGCGACAGTATTCAGCTTTGATGTATGCCTTTTCCTATTTGGAACCAATCTGTTGTTCCATGTCCAGTTCTAACTGTTGCTTCCTGACCTGCATACAGGTTTCTCAAGAGACAGTTTAGGTGGTCTGGTATTCCCACCTCTTTCAGAATTTTCCACAGTTTCTTGTGATCCACACAGTCAAAGGCTTTGGCACAGTCAATAAAGCAGAAATGGATGTTATTCTGGGATGCTCTAGTTTTTTTGATGATCCAGTAGATGTTGGCAATTTGATCTCTGGTTCCTCTGCCTTTTCTAAAACCAGCTTGAACATCTGGAAGTTCATGGTTCACGTACTGTTCAAGGCTGGCTTGGAGAATTTTGAGCATTACTTTACCAGTGTGTGTGATGAGTGCAACTGTGTGTTAGTCTGAGCATTCTTTATCATTGCCTTTCTTTGGGGTTGGAATGAAAACTGACCTTTTCTAGTCCTATGGCCACTGTTGAGGTGTCCAAATTTGTGACATATTGAGCATAGCACTTTCACAGCATCATCTTTTAGGATTTGAAAGAGCTCAACTGGAACTCCATCACCTTCACTAGCTTTATTCGTAGTGATGCTTCCTAAGGCCCACTTGACTTCACATTCCAGGATGTCTGGCTCTAGGTGAGTGAGTGATCACACCATTGTGATTATCTGGGTCGTGAAGATCTTTTTTGTACATTCTTCTGTACATTCTTGCCACCTCTTCTTAATATCTTCTGCTTCTGTTAGGTCCATACCACTTCTGTCCTTTATTGAGCCATCTTTGCATGAAATGTTCCCTGGGGTATCCCAAATTTTCTTGAAGAGATCTCTAGTCTTTCTCATTCTATTGTTGTCCTCTATTTCTTTGCATCGATCACTGAGGAAGGCTTTCTTATCTCTCTTTGCTATTCTTTGGAACTCTGCATCAAATGGGTATATCTTTCCTTTTCTCCTTTCCTTTTTCTTCTCTTCTTTTCACAGCTATTTGTAAGGCCTTCTCAGACAGTCATTTTGGTTTTTTGAATTTATTTTTCTTGGGGATGATCTTGATCCCTCTCTCCTGTACAATGTCACAAACCTTTGTCCATAGTTAATCAGGCACTCTGTCTATCAGATCTAGTCCCTTAAATCTATTTCTCACGTTCACTGTATAATCATTAGGGATTTGATTTAGGTCATAACTGAATGGTCTGGTGATTTTCCATACTTTCTTCAATTTAAGTCTGAATTTGGCAATAAGGTATTCATGATTTGAACCACAGTCAGCTCCCAGTCTTGTTTTTGATAGAGCTTCTCCATCTTTGGCTACAAATAATATAATCAATCTGATTTCGATATTGACCAACCATTCAATATCACGGTAATCTAAGTCTTTGCTCCAGCCAGCAACACCAAAGAAGCTGAAGCTGAATGGTTCTATGAAGACCTACAAGGCCTTCCAGAACTAACACCCCCAAAAGATGTCCTTTTCGTTATAGGGGACTGGAATGCAAAAGTAGGAAGTAAAGAAACACCTGGAGTAATAGGCAAATTTGGTCTTGGAGTACAGAATGAAACAGGACAAAGGCTAATAGAATTTTGCCAAGAGATTGCACTGGTCATAACAAATACCCTCTTCCAACAACACAAGAGAAGATGCTACACATGGACATCACCAGATGGTCAACATCAAAATCTCTTTTATTAGTCTCACTAAAAAAAAAAAGAAAACGGGGGGGACATTATAGAGTCTAGTTATATGATCTGTTGCTTGATGTTTTAGAGCTCTAAGGATTCAAAGTGAGAGGCCAAAATTATGGTATATGTCTATAATAACAGGAAGACAAGGCAATTGGAGAATTCAAGGGAATAAGAGAGACCCCCACACCCAACTTCCTTGGCAGTGGTTGGATATAACTGTTGTACATATGATGGATCTGACAAAGTTACACACGAATAGCTACATAAATTGTGAACTATAAATTGTTATATTTATGTATGATTGTGTAAAAATTATAACTTCTTTCATTAAGTCAAAAAATAGAAACAAAAACTGAGATCTAATTTGAACACCAGCATCCAAAGTCAAGAAAAATGTTCATCCTTCAAAATGATGATTCATTATGACAAACAGTAGCTCATGTGGAAATATTCACTCCCACAGCATTGAGATTGTACCTTCTATGCCAAAAAGGTGACTCAGGTTAACTAAGCTGTCCCTTGTGGCTTAGCTGGTAAAGAATCCACTTGCAATGCAGAAGACCTGGGTTCGATCCCTGGGTTGGGAATATCCCTTGGAGAAGGTAAGGCTACCCAGTCCAGTATTCTGGCCTGGAGAATTCCATGGACTATACAGTCCATGGTGTCGCAAAGAGTCAGACAGGACTGAATGACTTTCACTTTCACTTTCTTTCTAGAGTCACACAAGTTTTAAGCAGTCTAATTGATGCTCATACTCTATGTTTCTGACTGCTAGTTTAAAGGTCTTTTATTCTGCTTACTTATTTTTTAGCAGTTAGCTGAATAATTCTACCAAGGTTCTAATCTATACCATTTCTGAAGGTTTCTAAGAAGTAATGTTCTATAAATATATTTATAGTATTAAAGTCAATACTATAAATATAAATGACTTAGCCAATTTACATAAAATTCTTCTGGAAGATTTCTGTGAATTATGTCATTGTTTCAGTTTTGACATTACTGTGCCAGGTTATCTTTACTTCTTCTTAGTATATTTATCCCTTTCCTTGCACATTCTAGGACTACCAAATAATTACTTTCCTGTGATTGCTCATAACAAATAACCATAAAGTGGGTGGTTTCAAAGAATAGAACTTTGTTTTCACAGTTCTGGAGGCAAGAGTTTCTTAATCAAGCTGTGGGCAGAACTGCACACTCTTTGTAGACTCTGGTGGAAAGCTTTCATTGCTTCTACAAGCTTCTGATATCTGTCTCAATATTTCTCGGCATTCCTTGGGTTGGGAGCACATCACTCCCCACTGTAGAGTCATGGACCAACTATTCATATATGCTAAAAATATTTTTAAATGATTTGACAAATCACAGAGATTAAAAAAAATATTAAATCTCAGACCACAACCCCAGCCTTCTAAGCTCCTACGTGGAAAACATTTAGCTATGTTGTGTTATTGACATATTGCTTTAGCATATTGAAACATGCCTTTAGTACACTTCAATTCTATTTTATAATAATTAATTGAGTCTCTAGTATTTGTATTGCAACAACAGACATTAAGAAAATATCAGAAAGGTGTTTTTTAGTACACATATTCAGTAACTTCATCCTAACTGTAGAGTTATTTGATAAAGACCCAATCTATGACCCAGTTGATTATATCTGAAAGCATTTAATTCCAACAGAGCTTGAGGAAGGAGAAGCCCTTTAGGAAGAAACCATAAATCAGTAAAGTCAAATGCAATAAACCAGTAGTATGATGAAAGTAGAGTAATTGTAAACACATTTAATAAGCAGATTAAACACAAGGAGGAAATTGTTAAAGAATTCTTAATGATTCATGTTGATAGAATGCCTAAATAACAAAGTAGACAATTAATCAAAGACAAGGGGAAATTAATGTTTGTGATTTGTGAAACAGAATTGGAGGTCTAGTAAGAAAGGTGGAATGGCCACATAAAAGAGAAAAAAACATCAATAACTATTGTTTTTCATAAAACAAAAAGTTAATAGGCTGCAGAAAATCTCTAGGTCAAAGCAACTCATTTCTAGCTCTAAATCGAAGATAACTATTTAAAACTACCTGGTTGCTTAAGGAAAAAACCTAAATGCAAGGCATAGAAAAGAATTCTGACTTTACACAAGGTAAGCAATTACACTGTAACATTGTAACATTCATCTGGCCCTCCCTTAGGTTGAAGTTTGTATGGACTAAAAGTTCTGCTCAGACTCTGGCACAGAATAACTATGATCTGCTGGAAAGACTTTCTTTACCCTTTCATTCACTGTTGTATAAATTTCTTCCTCTATAATGGTGTATTTTATACACAATCATATTGTATAAATACATCTATACTCCTTTTGTATTGAAATAGAGCCAAATAAAAATAAAGTCATCGTCTATAATTTGTCTGTTGAGAGGCTTCTCTTTGACTTGTTTCTTGCTCTCCCAGATACTTTATCTGATAGAGGAACCCTTCTCACTGTTGAACTGCCTTTTGTTAAATGGAAATTTTGGTGTCACATTTCTGCAGTGTCCATGGATTAGAACTTCCAGGGTCAGGTTTAGCCGAAGAATGCAGGCTGGTGGACAGTGCGGGCATCAATAGCTGTCTTTGCTTCCCTTATTATTATTTCATTTTCTTCAGACATGTTTCTGCAAAGGAGGTATGGGCTTTTGTTGTTTATTAATTACTTTACTTAACCTCCAATATTATAGGAATCATAAATATGTTCCATATCTAGTCCATTGTTCCCTTCCAAATAGTAGACAAGGAGACACTGTTCACATTTACCCCATCATCAACCAGAGAATCATAACCTATTCCATTCCCTACTTTCATGCTTCCTTGTTGAGAATTTAGTTGAATTTCTCCACAATGTTGCTGCTTCAGCATCAGTTTTGTGTGGCCAAGTGGTTGCAGGGGCCTTCAGCTAACACTGAAAGTGAAAGTGAAGTCGTTCAGTTGTGTCCAACTCTTTGCAAACCCACAAACAGTAACCTACCAGGCTCCAACGTCCATGAGATTTTCCAGGCAAAAAATACTGGAGTGGGCTGCCGTTTCCTTCTCCGGGGGACCTTCCCAACCCAGGGATTGAACCCAGGTCTCCTGCACTGCAGACAGACACTTTACTGTCTGAGCCACCAGGGAAGCCCTCAGCTAACACTAGACCTTCTTATAAGTGCATGCCTTAGTAGCAGGTAAATGTAAGCTCCTCGTACAACTCCCCAACTGCCCTTGTGAAAAGAATTTTCCCATACTTTCCAGGGCTTTCCCCTTGAGCCTCCCTTGGATAAGAATCCCTAGACCCCCAAAGCCTTCCGAAACACATTCCTACCAGGCTCCACCGTCCATGAGATTTTCCAGGCAAAAAATACTGGAGTGGGCTGCCGTTTCCTTCTCCGGGGGACCTTCCCAACCCAGGGATTAAACCCAGGTCTCCTGCACTGCAGACAGACACTTTACTGTCTGAGCCACCAGGGAAGCCCTCAGCTAACACTAGACCTTCTTATAAGTTCATGTCCTTAGTAGCAGGTAAATGTAAGCTCCTCGTACAACTCCCCAACTGCCCTTGTGAAAAGAATTTTCCCATACTTTCCAGGGCTTTCCCCTTGAGCCTCCCTTGGATAAGAATCCCTAGACCCCCAAAGCCTTCTGAAACACATTTCCTTTTGATTAAAATTAATATTTAGCCTTAGTCTGGAGCTCCTACTCCACCCAAGGATCCTTTTCCCCACTCTCTTGCCTAAGCTCAGCTCTCCCTAACTGAACTCTGTCTTGACTTCCCCATGTGGCCCCTTGGGGTATATTATGTACCTCCTCCATGACCTGTGTATGATAAATCTTTCTGTTACCTATGAGTGATAATCCTTTCCTTTTCAGTCTTTTGTTGAACAGTGGTTCACTATCCAACACTGAGACCCAAGTCCTTCCTCCACATATGTTGATTTAACAAAGTCACACTTCTTTATCCCATTCTAATCATCATCGCATTCTATAAGTGCTTTCTTGGACACAGTTTTGTCTTGAACATGTGATAAAAGTCTAAAACCATCTGTAAGTCTTGAGAATGTCTAGCTTGTCTCTTTGTCTTCAGTCTCTGTCCTACAAACAGACATCAAAATATTCCTCAAACCCCAATTCTTTATCAACAATCAAGCTAACTGCTTTTCTTTAAGCTGTTGTAGTACATTCTGTATAAGTCTTGAAAAGCCTAAACTGAAGTCTATATCAAATGTTATAATGTTATAGTATCCAGCTACTAGCGATAATTTTTCTATATCCTGTCAAAAGAAATAAATGTTCTCTTGTCTCTGCATTCCATAGCACCCGTGAATATATTGCTGCATGAATCACACTGTATTATCAGTGTTTGTTTTTATGTCTCTCTGTCACCATACTAAGAACGCTTTGAAAGTTAAGGACGAGTCTTATTCATTTTTTTGTTCCCATGACCCAGATGCCTTCCTAAGTCATTCAATTCTAAAAAGTCATTTGAACGATTAGGCAAAGCTGGCTGAGGGCATATTCTAACAGTGCTTTTCTGACTGAGATATTAGCCTGTGCTACTTAATCTTTCTCTAGCACTTTAGAACACTCCCTTCTTTATAGTGTTTGAAAAACCTTGAAAAGATGAACTGACATCTCAAGGTCACCATTGGTGATGGGACAGAGCTTATCCTGGGTCTCTACACTTCTTAAAAATCCTCTTCTGTGTGCTCGCCTCTGGTCTAGTAAGCAACACATCCTCTTAAGAAAAATTCTTACATTTTAAAATTAATTTCTTAAACTTCTTACATATATTAATTTTGTGTTTCTGTACAACACTTGTCTTGGAATGTTATAGATAAGTATTTTAAGTTGTTCCTTATACATTAAATATAAGTAACCTTTCAAATGTGTTTCATTTGGGGGAAGACAAACATAAAGCTCATGTCTGGTAGAATATTTTTCTACTGAAATGAAAGGCTATTTAGACAGACTGATGGATAAAATGGAATACCCACCTCCAGACCAAATGAGATTTGAAAATACAAGGTTATGTTTTTTAAACAGGTACAAGGGATTCTGAAATGAAAGAACAAGATGAAGCAAAGTAGGGGTGGGAAGACCTCTCAAATGAGGAAAACTAAGAGAATATGGCAAGTTAGAAGAGGGAAAGCAAGAGAAAGCTTTACAGTTTTTTCCTGTACTCTGTTCTTAGGAAATCCACAGCCCTTAGGGTAACTCAGACAACTGATACTAAGCTAATCGATGTTTTAAGTCCCCTTGCCAAAGTAACTGGTTCAGAGACAGCACATGATCCAAACTGGAACAATAAGATCAATAAGAACTAATATTAGGACTTTTATGTGAGCAATCAAAATGGTAAGGGTCTCCTTTGATGCACTGTATGTTAAAATGATGTAAAATTAAAGCTGACAGGTACTAAAACAAACAGGCTTAGTGATAGGCTAAATTAGAGGAAGCAGAACTGAAAAACTGGTGATGTCTTTGGAGCTTTATCTAAAGAAACCTAAGTGTACCTGAATTTGAACTATTAAGTGAAATGGATATCCTATTTATGATTATTATTACTGTCAGGCTACATATTCTAATAGTTTTAATTAATGCTGTATAATTCATATGCCCTGGGACAAAAGCCATCCTTTAGGACCACATATTGGTAGAGAAGGACACAGCACAACATGAGGGAAAGAATAGACATGATATCAAAGAATTATGCCTAAATTTTTTATGAAGCTATATGAAACAGGTATGGAAAGAATCTCAAACTAGTACTAATGATAAGCACCAGAGTTCTGAAAATAGGAATTTAATAAATGCTAGTTCTCTTCTTTCTCTTAAAATATGGCCCCTTAATGAACTAGAAGCACCTAATGATAAAGTAAAGGAAGGCTGTTCCCCATGCCCTTGCTGCATTCACCTATTTAATGAATTACCTGGGTGATCTAAGGCCGAGCTTTCCAACTGAGAAGCACCGCTTGCTGTGAATAGATTACAGACGAGGTGAAATACTGATCATTTTAGTCCTTGAGGTGTTTTTAGTTACGATATTGCTAGAAGCTGTAACAAGCTTCAACATTCCATTGGCATGTTTACACATATAAGTAAATATATATGTTTCAATATATTTGTGATATATATTATATAATAAACACATTTGTAGTTTATTTCTTGCTTATCTTACTGTCAAAAGCTAATTTTCTGGTCAGCAGTGGTCAGCAAGTAGCTTTTCTACATGGAGTGTCTTAGCTGACACAGCTCTCCTCACCTTGGGCTCTGCCGCATGTTTAAACTACTTTTACTATAAAGGTGAGTCTGAGTGAACTCCAGGAGTTGGTGATGGACAGGGAGGTCTGGCGTGCTGCGATTCATGGGGTCGTAAAGAGTCGGACACGACTGAGACTGAACTGACTGATTTACTATAAAGGCCACATATTATCTCTATTTACATTCCATTGGTGAGAATTAGTCTCACAAGACCATACATGGATACAAAAAATCCTAGGATATATATAGTCCCTAGCTGGGGAGTTGCTTTCCAGAGACAAGTAGCCTATGGAAAAGAAATGCAGATTTTAAGTTAGCCAGTGTTGTCACATGGACTTGAGCCATTTGCCCATTACTTCCAGCCATTAGCAAACATGCTCATTTACACAACTTCACCATTTACATATTATGTGTGCTGTAATGCAGAGATGTTTGAGAAGCATCAATCAAGGCACCTGTTTGGTACCAAGGGACTTGAAATTCTGCTTGGGCATCCTCAATCCTCTAAATTCTCCAGGCACCAAATAATTGTGGATTAGGCCCAACTCCATTTATACTTCATTTTGCTCCTTTTGCCATGGGTAAGCCTGGTAACATCCTGGTTTCCTTCCTTCCTCTGCTTGCTTCTGCGCATTAACTACCTCATGCTACCCATTTCCTTTTCTCTTTAGCTATTCCAGAGCTCTGATCTTCTCCATCAAAGTGAATTGCCATTTATCTCAGCATGGAAACTCTCAGCCTCTTAACAGGGAGACCCATAAGAATGACATAAATCTTCAGATATGAAATAAAGAAATTATGAATCCAAGTTTAATGTCAAAATTATTCATTTTTTTATCATTGAAGTAGTAGCATTGAAAGGGATAAATTTCTGTAAAAGATTCCTTTATAGACACCTCTTCTATGAAAACTAATTAAAATTCTACTCTTTATCTCTTTCTCAGTTTAATTATATTAGTAGGAGTGTTAGTCACGTCCAACTCTGTGATCCCATGGACTGTAGTCTGCCAGGCTACTCTGTCCATGGACTTCTCCAAGCCAGAATACTAAAGTGGGTTGCCATTCCCTTCTCCATGGGATCTTCCTGATTCAGGGATTGAACCCAGGTCTCCCACATTGCAGGTAGATTACTGGCTGAACACCAGGGAAGCCCTTAAGTATATTATTATGCTAAATATTTCCTTTGTGCAAAAGAATAAACACATAATGTGTCCCACTGTGTGTATTGGCTAGATATCTCCTAGAACAAATAAACCTACAATTTCTGTAGCTAAACACATTATAGATAACTTTCTGTTCAGGCACAGTCTAATACTTTGTGTTCCTTATTACAGGAGGAGGAGAGAGCTTCATTCAGTCCTTTCATTCAGGAATTCAGACCTCAGATACTGGATCATCTTCAGAGCTTCCAAGATCATTCTGAGCATCTCTATCCAACAAGAGAAGACAAGAGAAGGAGGAACTTGGAAGTCTCACCTGGGAGTATTTGGGGACCAGACATGGAAGGGTCATATATCACTTCTTCTATCCTTCAACTGAGTCCTTCAACCACACTTAACTGCAGAGAAGGGTGGGAATGTGGTTTTGTACACAGCTGGTAAATTTGCCACACTATGACAGTTGGCCTTTAATCTTAAAAAAAAAAAAAAAACTTTCCTATCCCTTTTTCTTTTCCCGTATATTAAATTCAGGCTTCAGCTTCTTTAGTCTGGCATCAATTCCCACCTCAATTTTACCAAATTAATTTCTCATTAAACCCTGCAAAGACCTTCCTTTTTTTCCAAACTAATTTACTTTCTGCTCACCAGTCCTATGTCTTTCATAGGTCATTTCAATTTACTCCATCTGAATATACTTCCTTCACTTTCTATCAGCACCTAATCCCTGTATCCTTAAAAACGTGACTTTAATCTTATCTAGAAGAGTTTTCAGGAATTCATCTTGAAAGCTATATCCTTGACCATACTCATACATATGGATCCCCCAGTAATACAATAATTTCTTCTCTCTCTTCTCTTATTTCTGGAAACCTTAGAAAGAGTAGGAGTTGGGAATGTAAATTCATAAACAAGCTCTATAATCTGTTATGTGGTACAAGGATGGAACCTTGTACCAACACTGGTTTGTTGAAACAGTATTCTCTTCCTCCAATACCTATAAACTTATTCAGAAGCTAATACAAACAATACAACATCTAAACCTAGAATTTGAACCAGTCTGTTGTTCCATGTCCAGTTCTAAGTTGACCAGCATACAGGTTTCACAGGAGGCAGGTAAGGTGGTCTGGTATTCCCATCTCTTTAAGAATTTTCCACACTTGTGATCCACACAAAGGCTTTAGTGTAGCCAATGAAGCAGATGTTTTTCTGGAATTCCCTTGCTTTTTCTATGATCCAGTGGATGTTGGCAATTTGACCTCTGGTTCCTCTGTCTTTTCTAAATCCAGCTTTAATATCTGGAAGTTCTTGGTTCTGGTAGCATGTGAAATGAGTCAATTGTGCGATAGTCTGAATACTGCAAAGGCATGGGTCTGCAGTGACCTGTCGTAAGGACAGGGGCTTAGGCTGCAGCAGACCTGGGAGTTGCGGCATGTGGAAGAAGTCCTTTTGGAGGAGGTTGCCATTAGCTCCACTGTAGAGCCTTTGAGCAGATGACCCACAAACCACAGAACAATTATACCAAAGAAGTTCTCACACTGTTGCAAAAATTCTAGGGCCCACAACAGATTTCCCAACCTGAGGATCCAGCAAAGGAATCCAGCCAGTTCCTCCCATCAGGAAGCTTCCACAAACCTCTTATCCTCATCCATCAGAGGTCAGACAGAATGAAAATCACAGTCACTGAAAACTAAATAGATAGATCTCATGGATCACAACCTTGTCTAACTCAATGAAACTATGAGCCATGCCGTGTAGTCCTACCCAAGACAGACAGGTCATGGTGGTGAGTTCTGGCAAAATGTAGTCCACTTGTGAAGGGAATGGCAAACCAATTCAGCATTCTTGCCCTGAGAACCCCATAAACAGTATGAAAAAAAAAAAAAAACAGTATGAAACAATGAATAAACATTGAAAAGGAATAATGTAAAACAAGTAGCTTAGAGCTCGGATAAAGGAGAGATGACATAAGTAATAATAATAAGAAAAACTCAAGAGGAGTGATGATAAGGAGGCAGTCTTGTAATAAAGCACTACTGTGTGTTCATCGAGGAGCATGGATTTCTTATTGTAAAAGAGTGGAAAATAAAATAGGATTATTAAAACTAGGCCATAATGCAGGAGACATAAGTGATGCAGGTTTGATCCCTGGGTTGGGAAGATCTCCTGGAGGGGGGCATGGCAACTCACTCTATTATTATTGCTGGAGAATCCCATGGAAAGAGGAGCCTATCAGGCTATAGCCCATAGGGTCACAAAAGAGTCAGACATGACTGAAGGAACTCAGCAAGCAGGCAAGTAAAGTTACTTATACCTAAAACTAAAGAATTTGGACATTATTCTATGGGAAACTGGGAAATTTTTAGAGGAAAGGCAATTAATGCAGGTAATATGTTTTATTAAATTAAAAATAGCTTAAATAGTTGCATTTTACAGAGCACCTAGAAATGCAGAGCAAGTGATAGAAGGGGTGTAAAAAGAACTTGGAAACAAGGAGATCCATGGAAAATTAGGCTTTAAATGCAATTCAAAGCATCTGAGCAGATAAATGTAAAGTAGTCCCAAAGAAGTAAAATGACTTAGTACTAAGCAGTCTAATTGAATTAATTGACATTTGTAAAGTGTTGACCTGAACCAAACAGATTGCCAGATATTAGTATTTCTCCAGCAAAGAGGGTTTTTTTAAAAATCTGCAGAGAACTGCAATCACAGTGAACCACATGGAAATGCTGTCTTGGAGAATGCTTTTCAGGAGAGAAAAAAGGAGGTAAGAGGGCTGTAGTAAACAAAGAGGCATGACATTTCATGGATCGAATCATTCCCAAGAAAGAAAAGGAGTCTTTCTTCTTCCTGTTGGGCTCTACTATTATCATAGGTCATGAGGGCTCCTCCTTCTGATGTACCAACTTTATTTTATTGAGGTTTCTGTTTATTAATTTTTTACAATAGGAAAGAAGTTCTCTACCAACTATAGTATCACTCAAAAATAAAATACCTAAATATAAATCTAACAACACATGTACAAAATCTATATTAAAAAACTAAAATCAATTAATAAAATGAAAGAGAATTAAATAAAATGATAGTCCATGTTCATGGACAGAAAGACTCAATATTGTCAAGATGCTGTTCTTCCCAATGTAATCTATAAATTCAATGCAATCTCAGTTGAAACCCTAGCATGTTATTTTGTAGATATTGACAAACTGATTCTAAAGTTTATATGTGACTCAGAAGCCCTGCTGCTGCTGCTATGGAGAAGGAAATGGAAACCCAGTCCAGTGTTCTTGCCTGGAGAATCCCAGGGACAGGGGAGCCTGGTGGGCTGCCATCTATGGGGTCACACAGAGTCGGACAAGACTGAAATGACTTAGCAGCTAGCAGCAGAAGCCCTAGAATAGCCAAATAAATTTTGAAGGAAATGTACAAAGTTGGAAGACTTAACACTACCTGATTTCGAAAGATTAGACAGATTGATGAGTTGAACAGAATTGTGAAACCAGAAAAAGACCCATATAAATACAATGGACAAACAAATATAATTTGACAATGGAGTAAAGGCAATTAGTGAAGCAAGGATAGCTTTTTCAACAAATGGTGCTGGAACAACTGGACAGCCACAAATTAAAAAAAAAAAAAAATCTAGATTCAGACCTTACACCCATCACAGAAACAAACACAAATGGATTGCAGGCAGAAATTTAAAATGCAAAACTATAAAACTCCTAGAAGGTAACAAATGATAAAACTTAGATGAACTTAAGTGCAGTGATGGGTTTTAGATACAACACTGAAGGCATAATCCATGAAAGAAATAATTAATCAGTTAAAACTAAAATTAAAAACTTCTGCTCTGCGAAAGACAGTATCAAGAGAATGAGAAGACATGCTACAGACTGGGAGAAAATATTGCAGATAATGTAACCATTGACCAAAGTATACAAAGAACTCTTAAAACTCAACAATAAGAAAACAGACAACATGTTCAAAATATGAGCCTAAAGCTTTAAAGACATATCACCATAGATATACAGATGGCAAATAAGCATATGAAAAGTGCTCCACATCATATGTCATCAGGAAAATGAAAATTAAAGCAACACTTAGATACCACTACACACATATTAGAATAGCCAAAATCTGGAACACTGACAGCATCAAATGTTGGTGGGGATGGGGAGAAATAGGAACCCACATGTATTGCTGGTGGGAATGCAAAATGATAGAGACACTTTGGAAGAGAGTTTGATGCTTTCCTACAAAACTAGATACAGTCTTACAATCAGTTCAACAGTCTAACCCCTTGATATTTATACAAAGGAGTTGAAAACATGTCTACAAAAAGACCTGCACACAAAATTTATAGCAGCTTTTTTCATATTTTCCAAAATTTGGAAACAACAATATGTACTTGAGCAGGAGAATGGATAAATAATCTGTGGTATATCTAATCATAGGGTATTATTCAGCACTAAGAAAGAAATATTATCAAGTCATTAAAAGACAGTGAGGAAACTGAAATGCATATTCCTAAGTTAAAGAAACCAGTCTGAAAAGCCTACATACTGTATAATTCCATCTCTATGACATTCTGGAAAAGAAAAATTTATAGAGACAGTAAAATATCAGTAGTTTCCAGGTCTGGAGATGTAGGAGGAATAGAGGAATGGGGAGATGAAGCCCAAAGGATTTTTAGGGAATTAAAAATACTCTGTATGATGCCATAAGATGGACACATGTCATTTTATATTTGATCAAATCTATAGCATGTACAACATCAAGAATGATCGATAATGTAAACTATGGACTTTGGCCGATAAGGACGTGTCCGTGAAGGTTCAGCAACTGCAACAAACATGCCACTCTGGTGGGGGATGTTGATAAGTGGAGAAATTATGCACACGTGGGAAGAAAGGGTGTATGGAAAATCTCTGTGCTTCCACTCAATTTTTCTGTGAATCTAAAAATGCTCTAAAAAGCGTGTATCCGGATAAATTGCTTTTAGCTGAGAGACAGAGAAACTAACTCGTATTCCTACAATTTTATAACCAGTAGGTTGCTATTTAGGGTTTTAGCTCCCCAGCTGTCTGGTTTCACATCTGTGTCCTTAGTTAAGTTCACTTCAGTCACTCAATCATGTCCGACTCTTTGCGTCCCTGTGGACTGCAGCATGCCAGGCTTCCCTGTCCATCACCCACTCCCAGAGCTTACTCAAACAAGTGTTCATTGAATCAGTGATGCCATCTAACTATCTTATCCTCTGTCATCCCCTTCTCCTCCTGCCTTCAATCTTGCCAAGCATCAGGGTCTTTTACAATGAGTCAGTTCTTCACATCAGGTGGCCAAATATTGGAGTTTCAGCTTTAGCATCAGTCCTTCTAATGAATATTCAGGACTGTTTTCCTTTAGGATGGACTGGTTGGTCTCCTTACAGTCCAAGGGATTCTCAAGAGTCTTCTCCAACACCACAGTTCAAAAGCATCAATTCTTTGGCACTCAGCTTTCTTTATAGTCCAACTCTCACATCCACACATAACTACTAGAAAAACCATAGTCTTGACTAGATGGACTTTTGTTGGCAAAGTAATGTCCTTGCTTTTTAATATGCTGTCTAGGTTGGTCATAACTTTTCTTCAAAGGAGCAAGAGTCTTTTAATTTCGTGGCTGCAGTCACCATCTGCAGTGATTTTTGAAGCCCAAGAAAATAAAGTATGTCACTGTTTCCACTGTTTCCCCATCTACTTTGGCAAGAGTGAACATCAACATTTTAGGAATCAGCAAACTAAAATGGTCTGGAATGGGTGAATTTAACTCAGATGACCATTATGTCTATTACTGCGGGCAAGAATCCCTTAGAAGCAATGGAGTAGCCATCATGGTCAACAGAAGAGTCTGAAATGCAGTACTAGGATGCAATCTCAAAAATGACAGAATAATCTTGGATCATTTCCAAGGCAAACCATTCAATATCACAGTAATCCAAGTCTATGCCCTGACCAGTAATGCTGAAGGATTTTTGGAGCCCAAGAAAATAAAGTATGTCACTGTTTCCACTGTTTCCCCATCTACTTTGGCAAGAGTGAACATCAACATTTTAGGAATCAGCAAACTAAAATGGTCTGGAATGGGTGAATTTAACTCAGATGACCATTATGTCTATTACTGCGGGCAAGAATCCCTTAGAAGCAATGGAGTAGCCATCATGGTCAACAGAAGAGTCTGAAATGCAGTACTAGGATGCAATCTCAAAAATGACAGAATAATCTTGGATCATTTCCAAGGCAAACCATTCAATATCACAGTAATCCAAGTCTATGCCCTGACCAGTAATGCTGAAGGAGCTAAAGTTGAATGGTTCTATGAAGACCTACAAGACCTTCTAGCACTAACCTGTGTCCTTAGCCAATCACATTAACAAATTAAGCATCTGAGCCTGCAAGGCTGGGTAACAAGTCTCAACTCACAAATTTGCCTTGGTCCTTATTACCCTTTGCATCTTCTTGGATAATTCAGGCATTTTCTCAAGGTATCCCAGCTATGTAGATCATCTTTTTTTCTAAGTTCAGAAACTGTCCTCCCCCACAGCCTTTTAAGAAAATACTCTCCCACTAATCTTGATGTTTGAGCCACTGAAGCCCTGTCAGTTCCTGAAGAAAGCTAAACTCCCTCTTGCCTGAAGACTTTTAACATCATTCCCTGACTCTAGATAGCTCTACTCCTGGCAGCCTTTTCACATACTGCCTATTTAAGCTAAAATTCCATATTACATCAGATTATTTCTTCTCCTTTCCTGTTTCATTTATTTCCAGTAATCTCCAAGTTTCCAAATACCAGAGAGTTGACCTCCATTCTATTTCCCACCCTAGAGTGAAGCTGAGCAACAAAACACTCATGACATGAAAAACGAGCACAAATCCAATAAAATTTTCTTTTTGCTCCCACTTTCACTCTCTCCTTCTCCAAGTAGAAGCCTCAGGATTCACAGATTTCTTAATAAAACTTCCCTTAAAACTTCTCTTTCCCTAAAGCAAGAGACACATTGTCACCCTTCTTATTTAACTTTTATGCGGAGTACATCATGAGAAATGCTAAACTGTATGAAACACAAGCTGGAACAAGAAAGCTGGGAGAAATATTAACAACCACAGATAGGCAGATGATACCACAGTTATTTCAGAAAGCGAAGAAGAACTAAAGAGCCTCTTAATGAAAGTAAAACAGAAAGTGAAAATGTTGACTTAATACTCAACATTCAGAAAACAAAGATCATGGCATCCAGTCCCATTACTTCATGGCAAATAGATGGAGAAACAATGGAAATAGTGACAGACTTTATTTGGGGAGGCTCCAAAATCACCACAGATGGTGACTTCAGCTATGAAATTAAAAGAAGCTTGCTCCTCAGAAGAAAAGCCATGACCAACATAGTCAGCATATTAAAAATCAGAGACATTAATTTGCTGACAATTCTTCTAGTCAAAGTTTTGTTTTTCCAGCAGTCATGTGTGGATGTGAGAGTTGGACTATAAAGAAAGCTGAGCACAGAAGAACTAATGCTTTTGAACTGTGCCGTGGAGGAGACTTGAGAGTCCCTTAGACTGAAAGGAGATCCAACCAGTCCATCCTAGGGGAAATCAGTCCTGAATATTCATTAGAAGGACTGATGATGAAGCTGAAACTCCAATATTTGGCCACCTGATGTGAAGAATTGACTCTTTGGAAAAGACTCTGATGCTGGGCAAGATTGAAGGCAGGAGGAGAGGGGATGACAGAAGATTAGATGATTGGCTGGCATCAGTGACTCAGTGGACATGAGTTTGAGGAAGCTCAAACCCAAACCCATGTCCATTTAGTTGGTGATGCAATCCAACCCTCTCATCCTCTGTCGTCCCCTTCTCCTCCTTCCCTCAATTTTTCCCAGCATTAGAGTCTTTTCAAATGAGTAAGCTCTTCACATCAGGTGGCCAAAGTATTGGAGTTTCAGCTTCAATATCAGTCCTTCCAATGAACACCTAGGACTGATCTCCTTTAGGGTAGACTGGTTGGATCTCCTTGCAGTCCAAGGGATTCTCAACGGCAAAACCAATACAGTATTGTAAAGTAAAATAAAGTAAAAAAAAAAAAAAAAAAAGAGTCCAACACCANTCCAATGAACACCTAGGACTGATCTCCTTTAGGGTAGACTGGTTGGATCTCCTTGCAGTCCAAGGGATTCTCAACGGCAAAACCAATACAGTATTGTAAAGTAAAATAAAGTAAAAAAAAAAAAAAAAAAAGAGTCCAACACCACAGTTCAAAATCATCAATTCTTTGGCACTCAGCTTTCTTTATAGTCCAACTCTCACATCCATACATGACCACAGGAAAAACCGTAGTATTGACTAGATGGACGTTTGTTGGCAAAGTAATGTCTCTGCTTTTTAATATGCTGTCTAGGTTGGTCATAACTTTCCTTCCAAAGAGTAAGCGTCTTTTAATTTCATGGCTGCAATCACCGTCTGCAGTGATTTTGGAGCCCAGAAAAATAAAGTCAGCCACTGTTTCCAATTTCCCCATCTATTTGCCATAAAGTGATGGGACCAGATGCCATGATCTTAGTTTTCTGAATGTTGAGCTTTAAGCCAACTTTTTCACTCTCCTCTTTCACTTTCATCAAGAGGCTCTTTAGTTCTTCTTCACTTTCTGCCATAAGGTGGATTCATCTGCATATCTAAGGTTATTGATATTTCTCCCAGCAATTTTGATTTCAGCTTGTGCTTCTTCCAGCCCAGCATTTCTCATTATGTACTCTACATATAAGTTAAATAAGCAGGGTGACAATATACAGCCTTGACGTACTCCTTTTCTTATTTGGAACCAGTCTGTTGTTCCACATCCAGTTCTAACTGTTGTTTCCTGACCTGCATACAGATTTCTCAAGAGGCAGATCAGGTGGTCTGGTATTCTCATCTCTTTCAGAATTTTCCACAGTTTATTGTGATCCCCACAGTCAAAGGCTTTGGCATAGTCAATAAAGCAGAAATAGATGTTTTTCTGGAATCCTCTAGTTTTTTCGATGATCCAGTGGATGTTGGCAATTTGATCTCTGGTTCCTCTGCTTTTTCTAAAACCAGCTTGAACACATGGAAGTTCATGGTTCACGTACTGCTGAAGCCTGGCTTGGAGAATTTTGAGCATTACTTTACTAGCATATGAGATGAGTACTTCATTATAATAAACACTAATGTAGAAAATCACACGCTTGATCTCTTGCTCACATACATATTACCTCTGTAGTCAATCTGGTCTGATACAAACATACATTTTGAAATACTGATTTAGCTGTGATTCATTGGCTACTTGTTTGGAGGATAGAAATTTTATTTCAGATTAAAAACACATAAAATCAGTGTCTGCCTTCTAGCTGATTTTGACCCTTGGATATTTACTTCAGTAGGAAGTTAAACCAAACCAGGCATGGGATGTTCTAGACATGTTGAAACTTAGAGGTCAAGATAACTTTATCCAACAATGATGGTAAAAAATCTAAGTAAAATTCACAAGAGAAGTTTGTGGCAGTAATCTCATGGACCTTGAAGGTACTTTATTCATTCTACATTCAGCATTCAAAAGGAGACTTATCATATCCTGAAGTAGAAGGAAAATCTTCAAATCCAACCTAAAAGTACATGAAGGAGGGTGAGAAAAGAAGGAAGACCAGGCAAAGAATAGAAGAAGTCTCTAGGACAAGTACAGCAGATCCTCATGTCACTATGTAGACCATGAAGAAAAATATGAAGAACCCATGCATTGCTTCATTTCAAAGTTCCTCTTACTCCGGCTTGACTGGCTCCATTCTACATATTGGTAGCAAAGCAAACAAAAATAGTCTGCTTTTTCTAAAACCAGCTTGAACACATGGAAGTTCATGGTTCACGTACTGCTGAAGCCTGGCTTGGAGAATTTTGAGCATTACTTTACTAGCATATGAGATGAGTACTTCATTATAATAAACACTAATGTAGAAAATCACACGCTTGATCTCTTGCTCACATACATATTACCTCTGTAGTCAATCTGGTCTGATACAAACATACATTTTGAAATACTGATTTAGCTGTGATTCATTGGCTACTTGTTTGGAGGATAGAAATTTTATTTCAGATTAAAAACACATAAAATCAGTGTCTGCCTTCTAGCTGATTTTGACCCTTGGATATTTACTTCAGTAGGAAGTTAAACCAAACCAGGCATGGGATGTTCTAGACATGTTGAAACTTAGAGGTCAAGATAACTTTATCCAACAATGATGGTAAAAAATCTAAGTAAAATTCACAAGAGAAGTTTGTGGCAGTAATCTCATGGACCTTGAAGGTACTTTATTCATTCTACATTCAGCATTCAAAAGGAGACTTATCATATCCTGAAGTAGAAGGAAAATCTTCAAATCCAACCTAAAAGTACATGAAGGAGGGTGAGAAAAGAAGGAAGACCAGGCAAAGAATAGAAGAAGTCTCTAGGACAAGTACAGCAGATCCTCATGTCACTATGTAGACCATGAAGAAAAATATGAAGAACCCATGCATTGCTTCATTTCAGAGTTCCTCTTACTCCGGCTTGAGTGGCTCCATTCTACATATTGGTAGCAAAGCAAACAAAAATAGATATATATATTTTTTTCCTTTCATGTTGATGTCTGGAAATGAGCCTATTTGGCACTAATTCCTACAGAAAACAGACAGGACCAGACAGGCTTTCTCAAGAAACTGGCTGATTTGGGCAGCGTGCAGGGTTTGCAATACCAGTTGCTTACAAGTTCATGCGTGTAATGATTAACTGTTGGCTTCTTGTCGTTTCCTTTACTCTGGGAACTTTTGAGCCTTTGATCACCTTTCTATTTCATCCATTGTCCTTAGTTCCACAAATTATTCACACAAACTATATTTGGTTTTCCTTTCATCTCTTATTCACTGTTCCTTCACCCACTAACTAATGATTGTTGAATTACTCAGTAATTTAAAGAGACCCACCCACCCACCCAAAGTGTAATGTTTTCACAGGCTCTTTTCTTTCACCAAGACCATAAAGATAAGACCAAAGTTTGCCATGAAACAGCTGTTCCTAACCATCTTTTTTAGATCTAAAGTGTTCAAAATCAATATTAAAACTTTGTGAAACCTCTTATCACTGTATAAAATGAGACATCTATAAATAACAATTCTAAAAAATTCTAAAGATATTATATATTGTGATTAGTAGCTATAAAGAATAGAAGATTCAAATTTTGGTTAAATAACTTGGAATATCATTGCTATTTACCTTAACAGGGAAAATGGTAATTATTTGTTTGAAAAATTAATTCCAGGAAGAGGCTCTGAAAATTTGAACCATAGGCTCATCCAAACCATGAGTTTTTAATTATATCATAAATTTTAAATATCAGACAATATGTCACATGCTGTGTTAGACATTCTAGGTATTATCACATTAATACTCCACAATCATATGGGGTAGATTTCATTATTCTATGCCTTTATCTAACAGGAAACTAAAAATCAGAAGAGTCAGAAAGCAAACCCAAAGGAAGTGCTCACACTGTATCTAAGTATCAGAGTTACACAATCATACGTTTCCATCACATCGCACAGCCTCCCTTGGCTAGATGCTGCCTGAACCAGAATCTTTATTTTTCCCTTTTAAAATTATTTTGTACTTTATGATACTGAATAGCTAGTTTTGTCACATCTTCTATATCCTTTTTTGATTCAAATGATTGCATTCACAGTGGTCTAATACTTGAATAATGTTACAAGGCTATTAAAAAAAAAAAAGTACCTTGCTCAACTGCCTCTATCCAAGTCCCCCTTTAGCTGTTTCTCTTTTCACATCTGTGTCCATATTCTAAATAAGATGTTTAAGTATTTTTACTTTTCAAAATTTAGACTTAGTTTGTTTTGCCTTATGAAAAAAAAGAGTTAAGCTCTTAAGTTTACCATTCACTCAACATATACGCTTCTTTTCCTCCATTTTCTTTGTTTAGGAGAAATTTTAAATAGATTTTATCTTATTGCAACAATCACAATATTGTTCATAGATGAATCACTTGGTATACTGGATCAACATTTCCCTTCCTTGTAAAATTTTTATATAGCTTTCTTGTAATTCAAGGTTATTAATTTTAACTTTTCACATTTGAATAGTCAGATATCATCTGCAAAGTCTGCTCTGCATTGTTACAGAGTTACTTGAGATACATTATTAGTGCTCATTTCTGCCCTACCCTCTTTGCCCACATTGTTTTCTACATTTTCCCCCCTTTTTATTTTATTTTTTAAAAAATTTAGGGAAAGGTTAGGATAAATTAATTTTAAACCGGCTATGATTGATCACAAGTCCAATACACCCTGAATACACAAGTCCAATACACAGAATTTAGGATTCAGCAGAATAACATGTAATGTTGCTTTGTATGATAATTTGTTTTGCTTTTATAACTGGAACAGGGCATTTATTTTCTGTTTCTTTGGATCTGCATATGTGTTGAACAAACCGAATTTTACAGAGCAGTCACTTTATAGATCCCTATTGCCGGCAATCAATGGCAGCAGTCAACCAATTCATCATGCCATTTCTTAAATGGGAAGGCTGGTAGTAGAAAGAGTTTTCTTTAATAAACTAAGTACAATATTTAAAATAAGTTTTTATTTAAAAAAATTTTTTTACATTTACATTTTATATATTTAAAAAATAAATTTGGGATTTTAAAATGGTCCATGACAAATTATATGGGAGAAGGGGCTTTCCAATTTTTAAACACCAAACAAGTAAGTTTATTTGATTTTTAGCCAATTTGCCATTGAACCATTCCAGCAGGATAAATTATTCTGCCCTTCAGTAATATTGTTGGCAATTATATTATAAGAGAACAGGAAGGATTACATATAAATTTCCTTTACAACTTCTCTTTTGAAGTAGCAGAGCCAGTGTTTATAAGAGTCAAGCATGGAAAAATTGTTTTTGTATCAATATATGAAACAGAGTCTTCACCTGTTTGTAAAACTCATCTACTGTTGAGAAGAAAATATTTTCTCTTCAAATACAAAGATAGTTTAATTAAAAGAGAAAGATATTAAGAGTAAGTTGTTTTATAATTTACTTATTTCAGCAGAAACAGAGGTTCCCAGAACTTATTTTTATTTATTATGTCTCTTGTTAAAGGAATTTTAAAACATGAAAATGGAAGAAAATAAAAATATCAGTAAAAGGTTGTGTTTTTTTTAACTTTTAAACCTCTCAAGATTATTTTATAAACATTTTATTTTTCACAATTTTAGACTCAGCAACCAGAAATATTTTAGCAGCAAATCTAGTAAACCACCTTCTTAGAGTCCATGAATCAGTAACTTTGGAAGACTGACACACCAAATGAAAGATGATTTCTTCCCTCTGTCTGGATTTCTTATCTCAGAGTTGTTTCTAGTATCAAGAAGACTTGTTTCCAAATATTAAAAGAAGAGGGAGGGGGTGGAGAGATAAGAAAGAGAGAATTGGAGTCATCTGTCATCTACATTTTCAACAATCTCAAAAATATACAAGCAGCTTATGCAGCTCAACTCCAGAAAAATAAATGACCCAATCAAAAAATGGGCCAAAGAACTAAATAGACACTTCTCCAAAGAAGACATACGAATGGCTAACAAACACATGAAAAGATGCTCAACATCACTCATTATCAGAGAAATGCAAATCAAAACCACAATGAGGTACCATTTCACACCAGTCAGAATGGCTGCTGTAACTTTGGAAGACTGACACACCAAATGAAAGATGATTTCTTCCCTCTGTCTGGATTTCTTATCTCAGAGTTGTTTCTAGTATCAAGAAGACTTGTTTCCAAATATTAAAAGAAGAGGGAGGGGGTGGAGAGATAAGAAAGAGAGAATTGGAGTCATCTGTCATCTACATTTTCAACAATCAGACTAAAATTCAAAATGATTTACTTCTTTTTTAAAAATGTCTTTATTTTAATTGGAGAATAATTGCCTTATGTTGTGTTGGTTTCTGCCACATGTCAACATGAATCAGTCATAGGCATTCATATGTCCCCTCCCTCCTAAATCTGCCTCCCACCTCCCACCCCTCTAGGATTTCACAGAACACTGGACTTGAGCTCCCTGCATCGTACAGTAAATTCTCACTGGCCATCTAATTTTACAGATGATAATGTATATATTCATTCTTTCAATTCACCCCACCTTCTCCTTCCCCCCATTGTGTGTACAAATCTCTCTTCTATGTCTGTGACTCCATTTCTGCCTTGCAAATAGGTTCATCACTACCATCTTTCTAGATTCCATGTATATATATTAATATATTTGTCTTAATCTTTCTGACTTACTTCACTCTGCATAATAGGCTCTAGGTTCATCCACCTCATTAGAACTGACTCAGATGAGTTCCTTTTTATGGCTGACTAATATTTCATTATATGCCTCTGTGTGTGTGTGTGTGTGTGTGTGTGTGTATATATATATATGACAAGTTCTTTAGCCATTCATCTGTCATTGGACATCTAGGTTGCTTCCATTTCCTAGCTATTGTAAATAGTGCTGCAACGAATGATTTACTTTCAAAAGTTAATGAAATAAAATTAACACGTTTCAAGAGAAGAGCAGTCCTGCTAAATACATAAAATGTAAATTATTATGGTTATTAAAAGGAAGAGGATATTTAAATTCTAAAGGCCTAAGTAAATATGGTCCACTGCAGCAGAGAATGGCAAACCACTTCAGTATTCTTGCCTTGAGAACCCCATGAACAGTATGAAAAGGCAAAAAGATATGCTATTAAGAGATGAAATCCCCGGGTCAGTAGGTGTCCAATATGCTACTGGAGAAGAGCACAGAAACAGTTCCAGAAGGAATGAAGAGGCTGAGCCAAAGGAGAAACAAAGGACAGTTTTGGATGTATCTAGTGATGAAAGTAAAGTGTGATACTGAAAGAACAATACAACATAGGAACCTGAAATGTTAGGTCCATGAATAAGGGTAAACTTGAAGTGGTCAAACAGGACATAGCAAGAGTGAATATTGACATTTGAGGAATCAGTGAATCAAAATGGATGGGAATGGATGATTTAATTCAGATGACCATTATATTTACTAATGTGGGCAAGAGTTCCTTAGAAGAAATGGAATAGCCCTCAAAGTCAACCAAAGAATCTGAAATGCAGTACTTGGGTGCAGTCTCAAAAAAAAAACCAATATGATTTCTTCATTTTCAAGGCAAACCATTCAATATCATAGTAATCCAAGTCTATGCCCTAACCACTAATGCTGAAGAAGCAAAAGTTGAACAGTTTTGAAGACTTATAAGATCTCCAAGCTAACACCAAAAAAAGACGTCTTTTCATCATAGAGGAGTGGAATGCAAAAGTAGGAAGTCAAAAGATACCTGGAGTAACAGACATGTTTGGTCTTGGAGTACAAAATAACATAGGGCAAAGGTTAATAGAGTGCCAGGAGAATGCACTGGGTCATAGCAAACACCCTCTTCCAACAACACAAGAGACAACTCTACACAAGGACATCACCAGATGATCAACACCAAAATCAGATTGATTATATTCTTTGCAGCTGAAGATGGAGAAGCTCTATACAGTCAGCAAAAACAAGACCAGGGACTGATGTGGCTCAGATTATGATTTTCTTATTGCAAAAGAAAACTTAAATTGAAGAACATAGGGCAAACCACTAGGCCATTCAGATATGAATTAAATCAGACACAATGGAAGTGACAAATAGATTCAAGGGTTTAGATCTCATAGACAGAGTGCCTGAAGAACTATGGATGGAAGTTCATAACATTGTATAAAATGCGGTGATCAAAACCATCCCCAAGAAAAAGAAATGCAAAAAAGGCAAAATGTCTAGCTGAGGAGGCCTTGGGAACTGCTGAGGAAAGAAGAGGAGGAAAAGGCAAAGGAGAAAAGGAGAGATATACACATCTGAAAGCACAATTTCAAAGAATAGCAAGAAGAGATAAGAAAGCCTTCCTAAGTGAACAATGCAAAGAAATAGAGGATAATAATAGTGATCTCTTCAAGAAAATTAGAGATATCAAGGGAACAGTTCATGCAAAGGTTGGCACAATAAAGGACAGAAAGGGTATCGACTTAACAGAGGCAGAAAATATTAAGAAGAGGTGGCAAGAATACACAGAAGAACTATACAAAAATTATCTTAATGACCCAGATAACCACAATAGTGTGATCACTCATCTAGAGCCAGATATCTTCGAATACAAAATCAAGTGGGCCTTAGGAAGTATCGCTACAAACAAAGCTCGTAGAGGTGATAGGATTCCAGCTGAGCTATTTCAAATCTTAAGACATGATATTGTTAAAGTGCTGCACTCAATATGCCATCAAATTTGGAAAACTCAGCAGTGGCCACAGGACTGGAAAAGGTCAGTGTTCATTTCAGTCTCCAAAAAGGCAATGTGAAAGTATGTTCAAACTACCAGACAATTGAGCTGATTTCACATGAAAGCAACATAATATTCAAAATCCTTCATGTTAGTCTTCAATAGTACATGAACCAACAACTTAAAGATGTACAAGTTGGATTTAGCAAAGTCAGAGGAACCAGAGATCAAATTGCCAACATCTGTTTATCATATAAAAAGCAAGAGAATTCCAGAAAAAATTTGTTTCATTGACTGTGCTAAGGCTTTTGACTGTGCGGATCACAATAAACTGTGGGAAATTGTTTAAGAGATGGAAATAGAAGACCACCTTACCTGCTTCCTGAGAAACCTGTATGCAGGTCAAGAAGCAACAGTTGGAACTGGACATGGAACAATGGACTGGTTCAAAATTGGGAAAGGAGTACATAAAGGCTGTATGTTGTTGCCTTGACTGTTTAACTTATACACAGAGTACATGATGCAAAATGGAGGCTGGAAGAATCAGAAGCTGGAATCAAAACTGTCAGGAGAAATATCAATAACCTCAGATATTCAGATGACACCACCCTTATGGCGAAAGTGAAGAGAAACTGAAGAACCTCTTGATGAAGATAAAAGAATAGAGGGAAACAGCTGGCTTAAAACTCAACATTCAGAAAAACAACTATCATAGCATCTGGTCCCAGCACTTCATGGCAAATAGATGGGGAGACGATGGAAGCAGTGACAGAATTTATTTTATTGGACCCCAAAATCATTTCAGATGGTGACCAGCAATGAAATTAAAAGACACTTGCTCCTTTGAAGAAAATCTATGACAAACCTAGATTGTATATTAAAAAGCAGAGACATTACTTTGTCAACAAAGGTCCATCTAGTCAAAGCTATGATTTTTCCAGTGGTCATGTATGGATGTGAGAATTGGCCCATAAAGAAGTCTGAAATCTTGAAAACTTTAAACTTGGCCCATAAATTCACAAGAAGATCAAACCCATCTATCATAAAAGAAATCAACCCTGAATATACACTAGAAGGACTGATGCTGAAGCTGAAGCTCCAATATTTTGGCTACCTGATGTGAAGAGCCAACTTAATGGAAAAGATCCTGATACTGGGAAAGACTAAAGACAGGAGGACAAGGGGATGACAGAAGACAAGACTATTGAATGGTATCACCAATTCAATAGACATGAGTGTGAGCAAACTCTGGCAGATGGTAAAGGACAGGGAAGGCTGGCATGCTGCAGTCCAAGGGTCACAAAGTGTAGGACATGACTCAACAACAGAGGGCCTATATACAGAAGCTGTAGAGTAGTATAGAGTAGTACTTGAGAGTGTGAGGCTTTTAGACAGATGGTCTTGCTTAAAATACTATTTCTGTGACATCCTAGGCCTATGACCTAGAATAACTTCCTGTCCATCTCTAAACACCTTCCTGCATTTATGAACTATGCAGATAGTACCCAGTTTATAGGATCATTGGGAGAATTAAGTAGGAATATGTGTAAAGAGCATTCTGTCCCAAACTTACTAAAAGAGAAATATTAACTATAACTGTTAACAATTTGACTCTTGAACTCACCAAATACTCTTTTAATGCTTATTATATTTCAGTATACTTCAATATACACTGAAATAAAGTTCATAATTTTATGGCAAAACCAGAAAAATTTAAACATAAAAAATTCTTTTTTTCCTTACTTGTGTATTGTATATTGCATTTTGCACTGACCACACCTTCGTATCAGCAGAAATATCTGCTCAACCATAAAGAGCAACATTCTCCTAGCAACAAGACAATGCCTTAAAACATAACATTTCTTTTTGATCTTGGAAGGGGTCACATAACTTACCACAAAGATGCTCGGATCTGGATTATGTAAACTGTCAATAAAAAATGCCATTTGATTATAGCCATCTTTCTCAAATACATTATATCATTGTGCCTTGACTTTGAAGAGGTATACCAGTTCTCAGAACTTTTGTAGATACTTTTACCAGTTTATAATCCTCAAATTTGGCTTGAATAAAAGTTTGCATTTCTTTCTTATATTGACTAATTTTCTGTCAACATTACTATTGTAGGTATTGTAGACTTTGTGGTAATTACTTATATGAGGGGAACATAAGATTGAGGTGGGAAAAGAACAAGATGGCAGAGGAGTAGGTGGACGGGGAGTACATCTCTCTCCATGGAAGCATCAGGAATACACGTTCAGACACAGAAATGCATGCAGAACACCAGCTGAGAGCTCACAGGAGTACCTGACCAGTAGAAAAAAACATATAGACCCACGCAAAGCTTGAGATCAAGCCTTGAGTCTTTGGAGTGGGAGCACTGACTCCAAGACCCTAGACTAATAGAGAACTAACCCTAGGGAGTATCAAATAATGAGAACTCACACAAAGGAAACCACTTTGAATATAAGACCAGGCATCACCCAACCACCAGTAGCACCCTGTGCAGAATGCCTCATCTAAATAACAAACAGAACAAAAATACAGACCCAATCACAGCAGACAGAATTACCACCTCACTCAGCCTTGACCATCAGTGGAAAAACAAACAAACAAAAACTCAGCACAAATCTCACCCTACACAAGCTTACACCAATCACTGACCAACCTTAAGAGGTCAGAAACCAAAAGGAAGAAAGACTTCAACCTTGAATCCTGGGAAAAAGAGGCTTCATACACAATAAATTTTTTAAAATAATAATGAAAAGAGAGAAATACTACACAAATGAAGGAACAAACTAGAAACACAGAAGTCCAAATAAATGAATAAGAATTAGGTGAACTACCTGAAAAAGAATTCAGAATAATGATAGTAAAGATGATCAAAAATCTTGAAAACAAAATGGAGAAAATGCAAGAATCAATTAACAAAGACCTAGAAGAATTAAAGAATAAACATGCAGAGACAAACAACACAATTAATGAAATTAAAAATACTCTAGAAGGAATCAGTAGCAGAAAATCTGAAGCAGAAGAATGAATCAGTGATCTGGAAGATAAAATGGTGGAAATAGCTTCTGAAGAGAAGAATAAAGAAAAAGAATGAAAAGAACTGAGTCCAGTCTCAGAGACCACTGGGACAATATCAAATGCACTGACATTCAATAGGGGTCCCAGAAGAAGAGAAAAAGAGAGTATGAGGAAATTTTTGAAGACATTATAGTTAAAAATTTCCCCAACATAGAAAAGGAAATAGTCAATCAAATTCAAGAGGCACAAAGAGTCCCATACAAGATAAACCCAAAGAGAAACACGCCAAGACAAAAATTAATGAAATTAATGGAGACTAAACACAAAGAGTACATCATGAGAAACGCTGGGCTGGAAGAAGCACAAGCTGGAATCAAGATTGCCAGGAGAAATATCAATAAACTCAGATATGCAGAAGACACCACTCTTATGGCAGAAAGTGAAGAAGAACTAAAAAGCCTCTTGATGAAAGTGAAAGAAGAGAGTGAAAAGTTGGCTTAAAGCTCAACATTCAGAAAACGAAGATCATGGCATCCGGTCCCATGACTTCATGGGAAATACATAGGGAAACAGTGGAAGACTTTATTTTGGGGGGCTCCAAAATCACTGCAGATGGTGACTGCAGCCATGAAATTAAAAGACGCTCACTCCTTGGAAGAAAAGTTATGACCAACCTAGACAGCATATTCAAAAGCAGAGACATTACTTTGCCAACAAAGGTCCGTCTAGTCAAGGCTATGGTTTTTCCAGTAGTCATGTATGGATGTCAGAATTAGACTGTGAAGAAGGCTGAGTGCCTAAGAATTGATGCTTTTGAACTGTGGTGTGGAGAAGACTCTTGAGAGTCCCTTGGACTGCAAGGAGATTCAACCAGTCCATTGTGAAGGAGATCAGCCCTGGGTGTTCTTTGGAAGGACTGATGTGAAAGCTGAAACTCCAGTACTTTGGCCACCTCATGCCAAGAGTTGACTCACTGGAAAAGACTCTGATGCTGGGAGGGATTGGGGGCAGGAGGAGAAGGGGACGACTGAGGATGAGATGGCTGGATGGCATCACCGACTCAATGGACGTGAATTTGAGTGAACTCTGGGAGTTGGTGATGGACAGGGAGGCCTGGCGTGCTGCGATTCATGGGGTCGCGAAGAGTAGGACATGATTGAGCGACTGAACTGAACTGACTGAAACACAAAAAGACTTCTAGAAAAACATCTATTTCTGCTTTATTGACTATGCCAAAGCCTTTGACTGTTTAGATCACAAGAAACTGTGGAAAATTCTGAAAGAGATGGGAATGCCAGACCACCTGATCTGCCTCTTGAGAAACCTGTATACAGGTCAGGAAGCAACCATTAGAACTGGACATGGAAAAACAGACTGATTCCAAATAGGAAAATAAGTATGTCAAGGCTGTATATTGTCACCGTGCTTATTTAACTTATATGCAGAGTACATCCTTATGGTAGAAAGTGAAGAGGAACTAAAAAGCCTTTGATGAAAGTGAAAGAGGAGAGTGAAACAATTGGCTTAAAGCTCCACATTCAGAAAACGAAGATCATGGCATCTGGTCCCATCACTTCATGGCAAATAGATGGGGAAACAGTGGAAACAGTATCAGACTTTATTTTTTGGGGCTCCAAAATCACTGCAGGTGGAGATTGCAACCATGAAATTAAAAGACGCTTACTCCTTGGAAGGAAAGTTATGACCAACCTAGACAGCATATTAAAAAGCAGAGACATTACTTTGCCAACAGACTAATGTCTAGTCAAGGCTATGGTTTTTCCAGTAGTCATGTATGGAAGTGAGAGTTGGACTACGAAGCAAACTGAGCATCAAAAAATTGATGCTTTTGAACTGTGGTGTTGGAGAAGACTCTTGAGAATCCCTTGGACTCCAAGGAGATCCAGCCAGTCCATCCTAAAGGAGATCAGTCCTAGGTGTTCATTGGAAAGACTGATGCTGAAGCTGAAACTCCAATACTTTGGCCACTTCATGCGAAGAGTTGACTCATTGGAAAAGTCCCTGATGCTGCGAGGGATTGGGGGCAGGAGTAGAAAGGGATGACAGAAGATGAGATGGTTGGATGGCATCACCAACTCGATGGACATGAGTTTGTGTAAACTCCGGGAGTTAGTGATGGACAGGGAGGCCTGGCATGCTGTGATTCATGAGGTTGCAAAGAGTCAGACAGGACTGAGCAACTGAACTGAACTGAAACACAAAGAAAGAATATAAAAAGCATCAAGGGAGAAACAAGTAACATACAAGGGAAACCCCATACAATTAACAGCTGCTCTTTCAGCAGAAACTCTGCAGGCCACAAAGGAATGGCAGGATATATTTAAAGTACTGAAAAGGAAACATCTACAACCAAGATTACTGTACCCAAAAAAGATCTCATTCAAAATTGATGGAGAAATAAAAAGCTTTTCAGACAAGAAAAAGTTAAGAGAATTCAATACCACCAAACCAGCTTTACAACAAATGTTAAATAGACTTATATAGTAAAGAATACAAAACAGGAAAAAATATCTACAAAATCAACCCAAACAATTAAGAAAATGGCTAAAGGAACATATATATCAATACTTACTTTAAATGTAAATGGGTTACATGCTCCAAGCAAAAGACACAGAATGGCTAAATGTGTACAAAGACAAGACCCACATATTTGCTGTCTAGAAGGAACCCCCTACAGAACTAAAGACACATATAGACTAGAAGTGAGGAGACAGAAAAATATATTCCATGCAAATGGGAAACATAAGAAAGCTGGACTAGTGATCCTCATATCAGAGAAAATAGACCTTAAAATAAAAATTGCAACATATAAGGAAGAACACTACATAATGATCAAAGGATCAATCAAAGAGGAAGATATAACAATTGTAAATATCTATGCACCCAACATAGGAGCTCCTCAATACATAAAACAGACACTAACAGACAAAAAAGGAGAAATTGACAGTAACACAAAAGTAGTAGGAGATATAACCCCTCACTCATACCAATGGACATTTCATCAAAATGGAGAATTGATAACAAAATACAAGCCTTATATGATACATTAGATGTGATGAATCTCATTGATATCTTCAGGAAATTCCATCGAAATGCATAATATTACACCTTCTCAAGTGCGCCTATCCTTCTAAAACTCTTTTTAAAAATTGCACTGGAAGGAACACTTCCAAACTCATTCTATGAGGCCATTATCATCCTCATTCAAAAACCAGACAAAAACAACACACAAAAAAGAAAACTACAGGCCAGTATCACTGATGAACATAGATGCAAAAATCCTCAACAAAATTTTAGTAAACAGAATTAAGCAATACATCAAAAAGTTCATACACCATAAACAAGTCTGGTTTATTTCAGGGATGCAAGGATTCTTCAATATATGAAAATCAATCAATGTGATATACAATGGAACAAATTGAAAGGTAAAAAGCATATGATCATCTCAATAGATGTAGAAAAAGCTTTTGACAAAATTCAGCACCCATCTATGATTAAAACTCTTCAAAAAGATCAGAGAAGACTCTTGAGAGTCCCTTGGACTGCAAGGAGATCCAACCAGTCCATCCTAAAGGAGATCAGTCCTGAGTGTTCATTGGAAGGATTGATGTTGAAGCTGAAACTCCAATACTTTGGCCACCTGATGCAAAGAGCTGACTCATTTGAAGAGACCCTGATGCTGGGCAAGATTGAAGGTAGGAGGAGAAGGGGACAACAGATGAGATGGTTGGATGGCATCGCCGACTCAATGGACATGAGTTTGGTAAACTCTGGGCTTTGGTGATGGACAGGGAGGCCTGGTGTGCTGTGGTCCATTGGGTCGCAAAGAGTCGGACATGGCTGAGTGACTGATTGACTGACCTCAACAGAGTAAAGGCCATTTATGATAAGCCTACAGCAAACATTATTCTCAATGGTGAAAAACTGAAAACATTTCCCCTAAGATCAGGAAGAAGACAGGGGTGTCCACTTTTACCACTATTATTCAACATAGTTCTGGAAGTTCTTTCTATAGCAATCAGATAAGAAAAAGAAATAAAAGGAATCAACATTGGAAAAGAAGAAGTAAAGCTCTCACTGTTTTCAGATGACATGATACTGTACCTAAAAAAAATAGTATCAGAAAATTACTAGGTCTAATCAGTGAATTTAAAAAGCTGCAGGATACAAAATCAATACACAGAAATCACTTGCATTTCTATATACTAACAATGAAAAAAACAGAAAAAGAAATTAAAAAATCAATCCCATTCACCACTGCAACAAAAATAATTAAATATCTAGGAATAAATTTCCCTAAGGAGACAATAGAAATGTACTCAGAAAATTATAAGATGCTGATGAAAGAAATCAAAGATGACATGAACAGATGAAGAGATATTCCACGTTCCTGGACAGGAAGAGTCAATATTGTGAAAATGACTATATTACCAAGTGCAATCTACAGATTCAGTGTGATCACTATCAAATTACCAAGGGCGTTTTTTACAGAACTAGACAAAAATTTCACAATTAGTATGGAAACACAAAAGACCTGAATAACCAAAGCAGTCTTGAGAAAGAAGAATGGAGCTGAAGTAATAAATCTTCCTTACTTCAGATTACACTATAAAGCTACAGTCAGCAAGACAGTATTATGTTACTGGCACAAAAACAGAACTATAGACCAATGGAACAAGACAGAAAGCCCAGAAATAAACCCATGAACCTATCAGTACCTTATTTTTTACAAAGGAGGCAAAAATATACAGTGGGGCAAAGTCAGCCTCTTAAATAAGTGGTTCTGGGAAAACTAAAGAGCTACATGTAAAAGAATGAAATTAGAACACTCCTAACACCATACACAAATATAAACTCAAAATGGATTAAAGACCTTAAAGGAAAACATAGACAGAACACTCAGTGACATCAATCAAAACAAGATCCTCTATGACCCACCTCCTAGAGTAATGGAAATAAAACCAAAAGTAAACAAGTGGGACCTGATTAAATTTAAAACTTTTGCACAGCAAAGGAAACTATAAGCAAGGTGAAAAGACAACCATCAGAATGGGAGAAAATAATAGCAAATGAAACAACTGACAAAAGATTAGTTTCTAAAATATACAAGCAGCTCATACAACTCAATGCTAGTAAAACAAATAACCCAGTCAAAAACTGGAACAAAGACTTAAACAGACATTTTTCCAAAGAAGACATACAGATGGCTAAGAACACATAAAAAGATGCTCAACATTACTCATATTAGAGAAATGCAAATCAAAACCACAAGGAGATATCACCTCACACTGGTCATCATGGCTACATACAAAAAAGTCTACAAACAATAAATGCTGGAGAGTGTGTGGAGAAAAGGGAACACTCTTGCACTGTTGGTGGGAAAGTAAATTGATACAGCCACTATGGAAGATGGTATGGAGATTCCTTATAAAACTAGAAATAAAACCACCATATGACCCAGCAATCCCACTCCTAGGCATATACCCTGAGGAAACCAAAATTGAAAAATACACATGTATCCCATTGTTCATTGCAACACTATTTACAATAGCTAGACATGGAAGCAACCTAGAGGTCCATGGACAGATGAATGGATAAAGAAGTTGTGGTACATATACACAATGGAATATTACTCAGCCATTAAAAGGAACACATTTGAGTCAGTTCTGATGAGATGAATGAAACTAGAATCTATCATGCAGTGTGAAGTGAGTCAGAAAGAGAAAGATAAATATCTTATTCTAAAACACATACACAGAATCTAGAAAAATGGTACTGAAGAATTTATTTACAGAACAGCAATGGAGAAACAGACATATGGATTTATGGACATAGGGAGAGAGGAGGAGAGGGTGAGATATGTGGAAAAAGTAACATGGAAACTTACATTACCTTATGTAAAATAGATAGCCAATGGGAATTTTCTGTATGGCTCAGGAACCTCAAACAGGAGCTCTGTGTCAAACTAGAGGGGTGGGGTGGGGAGGGAGATGGGAAGGAGATTCAAAAGGGAGGATATATATGTATACTTATCACTGATTCATGTTAAAGTTTGACAGAAAATAACAAAATTCTGTAAAGCAATTATCCTTCAGTAAAAAAGAAAAAGAAATTGAAGTGGTTTAAATAGCTTATGCAAGCAAATCAAAATCTAAGTCTAGAAATATGTTAAAGAAATCAATGCCTAAAACAATAAATAACAAACAGAACAATGAATGAACGAATGAAGTCATTCAGTTGTATCCTGACTCTTTGTGACCCCATGGACTGCAGCCTAACAGGCTTCTCCGTCCATGGGATTTTTCAGGCAAGTGTATTGGAGTGGATTGCCATTTCTTTCTCCAGGGGATCTTCCCAACCCAGGGATCTAACCCAGGTCTCTCGCAATGCAGGCAGACGCTCTACTGTCTGAGCCACGAGGTAAAGAAATCAATGCCTAAAACAATAAATAACAAACAGAACAATGAATGAACGAATGAAGTCATTCAGTTGTATCCTGACTCTTTGTGACCCCATGGACTGCAGCCTAACAGGCTTCTCCGTCCATGGGATTTTTCAGGCAAGTGTATTGGAGTGGATTGCCATTTCTTTCTCCAGGGGATCTTCCCAACCCAGGGATCTAACCCAGGTCTCTCGCAATGCAGGCAGACGCTCTACTGTCTGAGCCACGAGGGAAGCTAAACAGACAAATAGACCTTCCCAAAAAGGCAACTGTTCTAAGTTATAGCCAAGCAATTTCTTTACTTGCTTCTGCATTTTCTCTGTAAAATTCTTACCCTTGACTCTTGTTGATCGAATGCTCCTAACCACTTCCAGTTTTCAACAGTTTGTGAACTGAGAACTTCCTGATGTAAACGCTGGGCTTAGAAAAGGCAACAGACCAGAGATCAAATTTAAAACATCCACTGAATCATAGAAAAAGCAAGAGAATTCCAGAAAAACATCTACTTCGGTTTCATTGACTATGCTAAATCTTTTGACTGTGTAGATCACAACAAACTGTAGAAAATTCTTTGAGATGGGAATGCCAGACCACCTAACCTGCCTTACTCTTGTTGATCGAATGCTCCTAACCACTTCCAGTTTTCAACAGTTTGTGAACTGAGAACTTCCTGATGTAAACGCTGGGCTTAGAAAAGGCAACAGACCAGAGATCAAATTTAAAACATCCACTGAATCATAGAAAAAGCAAGAGAATTCCAGAAAAACATCTACTTCGGTTTCATTGACTATGCTAAATCTTTTGACTGTGTAGATCACAACAAACTGTAGAAAATTCTTTGAGATGGGAATGCCAGACCACCTTACCTGCCTCCTGAGAAATTTGTATGCAGGTCAAGAAGCAACAGTCAGAACTGAACATGGAACGATAGACTGGTACCAAATTTGGAAAGGAGTACGTCAAGTGTATATATTGTTGCTCTAACTTTTTTTAAATTTAAATTTATTTATTTTAATTGCAGGCTAATTACAATATTGTATTGGTTTTGCCATACATCAACATGAATCCGCCACGGGTGTACAGGTGTTCCCCATCCTGAAGACCCCTCCCACCTCCCTCCCCGTACCATCATTCTGGGTCATCCCAGTGCACCAGCCCCAAGCATCCTGTATCCTGCATCAAACATAGACTGGCGATTTGTTTCTTATATGATATTATACATGTTTCAATGTCATTCTCCCAAATCATCCCACCCTCTCCCTCTCCCACAGAGTCCAAAAGACTGTTCTGTACATCTGTGTCTCTTTTGCTGTCTCACATACAGGGTTATCATTACCATCTTTCTAAATTCCATATATATGGATTAGTATACTGCATTGGTGTTTTTCTTTCTGGCTTACTTCACTCTGTATAATCGGCTCCAGCGTCATCCACCTCATTAGAACTGATTCAAATGTATTCTTTTTAATAGCTGAGTAATACTCCATTGTGTATATGTACCACAGCTTTCTTATCCATTCATCTGCTGATGGACATCTAGGTTGCTTCCATGTCCTGGCTATTATAAACAGTGCCGCAATGAACATTGGGGTACACGTGTCTCTTTCAATTCTGGTTTCCTTGGTGTGTATGCCCAGCAGTGGGATCGCTGGATCATAAGGCAGTTCTATTTGCAATTTTTTAAGGAATCTCCACACTGTTCTCCATAGTGGCTGTACTAATTTGCATTCCCACCAACAGTGTAAGAGGGTTCCCTTTTCTCCACACCCTCTCCAGCATTTATTGCTTGTTGACTTTTGGATCGCAGCCATTCTGACTGGTGTGAAATGGTACCTCATTGTGGTTTTGATTTGCATTTCTCTGATAATGAGTGATGTTGAGCATCTTTTCATGTGTTTGTTAGCCATTCGTATGTCTTCTTTGGAGAAATGTCTATTTAGTTCTTTGGCCCATTTTTTGATTGGGTCATTTATTTTTCTGGAGTTGAGCTGCATAAGCTGCTTGTATATTTTTGAGATTAGTTGTTTGTCAGTTGCTTCATTTGCTATTATTTTCTCCCATTCAGAAGGCTGTCTTTTCACCTTGCTTATAGTTTCCTTTGTTGTGCAGAAGCTTTTAATTTTAATTAGATCCCATTTGTTTATTTTTGCTTTTATTTCCAGTATTCTGGGAGGTGGATCATAGAGGATCCTGCTGTGATTTATGTCAGAGAGTGTTTTGCCTATGTTCTCCTCTAAGAGTTTTATAGTTTCTTGTCTTACGTTTAGATCTTTAATCCATTTTGAGTTTATTTTTGTGTATGGTGTTAGAAAGTGATCTAATTTCATTCTTTTACAAGTGGTTGACCAGTTTTCCCAGCACCACTTGTTAAAAAGATTGTCTTTAATCCACTGTATATTCTTGCCTCCTTTGTCGAAGATAAGCTGTCCATAGGTGTGTGGATTTATCTCTGGGCTTTCTATTTTGTTCCATTGATCTATATTTCTGTCTTTGTGCCAGTACCATACTGTCTTGATGACTGTGGCTTTGTAGTAAAGCCTGAAGTCAGGCAGGTTGATTCCTCCAGTTCCATTCTTCTTTCTCAAGATGGCTTTGGCTATTCGAGGTTTTTTGTGTTTCCATACAAATTGTGAAATTATTTGTTCTAGCTCTGTGAAAAACACCGCTGGTATCTTGATAGGAATTGCATTGAATCTGTAGATTGCTTTGGGTAGTATACTCATTTTCACTATATTGATTCTTCCGATCCATGAACATGGTATATTTCTCCATCTATTAGTGTCCTCTTTGATTTCTTTCATCAGTGTTTTATAATTTTCTATATATAGGTCTTTAGTTTCTTTAGGTAGGTATATTCCTAAGTATTTTATTCTTTTCGTTGCAATGGTGAATGGAATTGATTCCTTAATTTCTTTTTCTACTTTCTCATTATTAGTGTATAGGAATGCAAGGGATTTCTGTGTATTGATTTTATATCCTGCAACTTTACTATATTCATTGATTAGCTCTAGTAATTTTCTGGTGGAGTCTTTCGGGTTTTCTATGTAGAGGATCATGTCATCTGCAAGCAGTGAAAGTTTTACTTCTTCTTTTCCAATCTGGATTCCTTTTATTTCTTTTTCTGCTCTGATTGCTGTGGCCAAAACTTCCAAAACTATGCTGAATAGTAGTGGTGAAAGTGGGCACCCTTGTCTTGTTCCTGACTTTAGGGGAAATGCTTTCAATTTTTCACCATTGAGGAGAATGTTTGCTGTGGGTTTGTCATATATAGCTTTTATTATGTTGAGGTATGTTCCTTCTATTCCTGCTTTCTGGAGAGTTTCTATCATAAATGAACGTTGAATTTTGTCAAAGGCTTTCTCTGTATCTATTGAGATAACCATATGGCTTTTATTTTTCAATTTGTTAATACAGTGTATTACATTGATTGATTTGTAGATATTGAAGAATCCTTTCTTCCTTGGGATAAAGCCCACTTGGTCGTGGTGTATGATCTTTTTAATGTGTTGTTGGATAGGACATTTCACCCCCAATACAGTGAATTTCACCTTTTTCTCAAGCGCACATGGAACCTTCTCCAGGATAGATCACATCCTGGGCCATAAATCTAGCCTTGGTAAATTCAAAATAATTGAAATCATTCCAAGCATCTTTTCTGACCACAATTCAGTAAGATTAGATCTCAATTACAGGAGAAAAACTATTAAAAATTCCAACATATGGAGGCTGAACAACACACTGCTGAATAACCAAAAAATCACAGAAGAAATAAAAAAAGAAATCAAAATATGCATAGAAATGAATAAAAATGAAAATAAACAATCCAAAACCTGTGGGACACTGTAAAAGCATTGCTAAGGGGAAATTTCATAGCAATGCAGGCATACCTCAAGAAACAAGAAAAAAGTCAAATAAATAACTTAACTCTACACCTAAAGCAACTAGAAAAGGAAGAAATGGAGAACCCCAGAGCTAGTAGAAGGAAAGAAATCATAAAAATTAGGGCAGAAATAAATGCAAAAGAAACAAAAGAGACCATAGCAAAAATCAACAAAGCCAAAAGCTGGTTCTTTGAAAGGATAAATAAAATTGACAAACCATTAGCCAGACTCATCAAGAAACAAAGGGAGAAAAATCAAATCAATAAAATTAGAAATGAAAAGGGAGAGATCACAACAGACAACACAGAAATACAGAGGATCATAAGAGACTACTATCAGCAACTATATGCCAGTAAAATGGACAACGTGGAAGAAATGGACAAATTCTTAGAAAAGTACAACTTTCCAAAACTGAACCAGGAAGAAATAGAAAATCTTAACAGACCCATCACAAGCACAGAAATTGAAACTGTAATCAGAAATCTTCCAGCAAACAAAAGTCCAGGTCCAGATGGCTTCACAGCTGAATTCTACCAAAAATTTAGAGAAGAGCTAACACCTGTCCTACTCAAACTCTTCCAGAAAATTGCAGAGGAAGGTAAACTTCCAAACTCATTCTATGAGGCCACCATCACCCTAATACCAAAACCTGACAAAGATGCCACAAAAAAGAAAACTACAAATCAATATCACTGATGAAAATAGATGCAAAAATCCTTAGCAAAATTCTGTTTATTTAACTTATATGCAGAGAACATCATGTGAAATGCTGGGCTGGATGAATCACAAACAGGAATCAAGATTGTGGGGAGAAATATCAACTGAAGATCTGAATGGCAGAAAACTAAGGAACTAAAAAGCCTCTTGATGAGGCAAGAGGAGAGTGAAAATTCCTGCTCTCAAGGAGTTTTGCTCTACTTGACAGTGTAAACCAAGCATTATCCCCACCCACAGCTTAGAAACACCTTACCTTCCACCGATCTTGCTGTCTAGATTAACATGACCAGTTACCATTCCATTATCTTCAATAGCATGGATCAAACTTGGGAAAGGAGTATGACAAGGATGTATTTTGCCACCCTGCTTATTTAACTTAAATGCAGAGTACATCATGAAAAATACCGAGGTGGATGAATTACAAGTTAGAATCAAGACTGCATGGAAAAATATCAACAACTTCATATATGCAGATGATACTACTCTAATGGCAGAACATGAAGAGGAACTAGAGAGCCTCTTGAAAGAGTAGAGTAAAAAAGCTGACTTAAAATTCAACATTCAAAAATCTAAGATCATGGCATCCAGTCCCAGCCTTTCATAGCAGATAGAAGAGGAAAAATTGGAAGCAGTGACAGATTTTATTTCCCTGGACTCCAAAATCACTGTGGACAGTTACTACAGCCATGGAATTAAAGAAGTTTGCTCCTGGGAAACAAAGTTATGTATGACAAACTTAGACAACATATTAAAAAGCAGAGACATCACTTTGCTGACAAATGTCTGTATAGTCAAAGTTATGATTTTTGCAGTAGTCATGTATGGACTAGTCATGACATGCAGTAGTCATGAGAGTTGGACCATAAAGAAGGCTGAACATCAAAGAATTGATGCTTTTGAATTCTGATACCTGAGAATTCCATCTCCTTGAGAGTCCCTTGGACAGCAAGGAGAGTAAACCAGTCAATCCTAAAGGAAATCAACCCTGAATATTCATTAGAAGGACTGATTCTGAAGCTGAAGCTCCAATACTTTGACCACCTGATGCAAATAGCTGACTCATTGGAAAAGACCCTGTTGCTGGGAAAGATTGAGGGCAGAAGGAGAAGGGGGCAGCTGAGGATAGGATGACTAGATAGAATCACTGACTGAATGGACATGAATTTGGGCAATCTCCAGCAGATAGTTTAGGACACAGAACATTAGCGTGCTGACTTTCATGGGGTTGCAAAGAGTTGGACACAACTTGGCAACTGAACAACAAAAAAAATCTATCCCCAGAGATTCTCAACCAGGCAGACAGCTTTACTATTCATTGTATTATTATTATTCAATATTTATTATAGTATTTATAGGAACTTTCCAAAAGACCATCAACTCTTTAATAGGAATAATCAGCAGTTTGCATCCTAAAACTCTATGATCCCATTGCCTCAAAAGTGGTGTCCTTTCTTGCATCACTCCTGTTCCCTTTTAGAGTGAGAAGTGCCAAAGAAAAGGAGGACTTGAAACCAAGCAGGACCCTAAGGGGCCCTCCTGTGCACAAAGCCCCTCCACGTCCCCTATTTCTTGTAGAAAACAAAAGTTTTAGTCTCCTAGGCCTCTCCTGAGTTCCAAAAAGTAGGCACAAGCAATTATTAATTAAGGAAGTAAGGACATGTAGAAACAAAGGAAAAGCAATTTAGCAAGAAAAGTAATAATAATACCTCTGAGACAAGCAGAATCCTAGTTCCTCCTCCAGGACTATACATAGGAGATAGGGTAGGGGATGGGGACTCTCATTCATCCAGAGAAAGAGAACCAAACATGGCCTCTTGACACTGAATATGAGAACACATCATGTTTTGGGTGGGTTCTAGAGAGTAAGCAGTGATGTGGGCTTCTGGCATGGAACCCGGGTCTCAATAACTCTTCTGCCAAGGTCTAGAGATGCAGCAACCCTATCAAGATGTTCCAGTTTAAAAATTAGAAAATAAGGTCAGAACAGCAGAAGACCTGAATGGAAGCCCACCTGGAAATACCAGGGACTGCCAGCCTTGGCCACTGCTACTGGCCCTCTGAGGCTACCCTCCTCTTTCTCCTCTTCCTGAAGACCTGTGTATGGGGTCCTTAACATACCATTTGGACACACAACCTCTGTCACTCAAACTGCAGATCCTGTCACCCTCATCCTTCCTAGCCACTCAGTAGCTAATCCCATACGATCTCATTTACAAGTGGGATCTAAAGGAAGCAAACAAAAACTAGCTCATAGATGCAGAGAAGAGCTCTGGGGTGGGGTGGGGTCAGGGGGATGAGTGGGTTAAGGGGACAAAATCAGTGAAAGTGATCTAAAGGAATAAACTTCAAGTGATAAACTGAATGTCAAGGTGATGTAGTGTGCAACATGGTGACTATAGTTAATAATATTGTATCACATATATGAAAGCTGCTAAAAGAGTAAATCTTAAAAGTTCTCATCAAAAGAAAACATTCTTTTTATAACTATGTTGACAGATGTTAATTAGAATTGTTATGGTGATCATTTCCAAATACATACAAATCTCAAACCATTATGCTGTACACTTGTAACTAATATAATGTTATATGTCAGTCATATCACAATTTTTTAATTGGCCAATATTCTTGACACTGAACATGAGAGGGTACCAAGTTTTAGACAAGTGATAAACTGAATGTCAAGGTGATGTAGTGTGCAACATGGTGACTATAGTTAATAATATTGTATCACATATATGAAAGCTGCTAAAAGAGTAAATCTTAAAAGTTCTCATCAAAAGAAAACATTCTTTTTATAACTATGTTGACAGATGTTAATTAGAATTGTTATGGTGATCATTTCCAAATACATACAAATCTCAAACCATTATGCTGTACACTTGTAACTAATATAATGTTATATGTCAGTCATATCACAATTTTTTAATTGGCCAATATTCTTGACACTGAACATGAGAGGGTACCAAGTTTTAGGTAAATTCATGCAGAGGTGGTAACACCTGATAGTTCATAAACAACTATGCAAGACTCGTTATAATACTGACACCATATGTTCAAATGATACCAAGCATAAGGACACTTGTTGGGGCCCAACTTGAAAGGGTCAGTAACAAAATTCTGACACCCCAGATAGAATGGACCATGACCTTTATGCCTGTACCTATCCATGAGGTCCCAGCTTCAGGGGGAGGATAGCAGAGGTTTTGGGAGGTTTGTATGAGGATGGCTGACCTTGGTCTTTGAGTTAGTTGCCTCTAAAGGATGAATGGCAGCAGCCTTTAGCCAAATTTAGGGCAACTCTTTCCAGCTTGATACCCAGGAGTGGTGCATACACAAAGAAGCATCCAGAGTGGTCTGAACTGCCTCCGCTTTGAGGGGATCACACCGTGGCAGAGTTGGGGATGGCAGACTGAAACTCACATGTACCTACCTCCGACTAGCCTCCTTGCAGGACCAGACACCTGGGGACAGAGGGGACGTGTGGACAAGAGGGAGCCATGGCAGCCTTGCTTCTGGTGCACCAGTAGTTTCATCCTCTTGACCTGTTACAAGGCAATAGGAGCCACACCAGGGCTTTCTCCTGCCCTCACCAAGCTCCAGGGATTGGTAGCAGTGTTCTCCATCCTCACTTTCAGTTTGGTAAAGAAAAGTGGTCAGCCCTCTGAAACAAGAGGCAACACTGGGAACTAGCCCAGGTAATGAAGACCACCTGACAAAACAGAATGACGGCACTCAATCTGAGATCAGGAAAAGGCACTGGGGACACCCAGCGTGAAAGGGTCCCAAAGTAGGTCTGTGAACTTGACCTCTTCCGGTCAGTGCTAATTTCTCTGAAGTAAAGTGGGGAGCCCTGTGAGTCCCTCGCAAGACTAGAAATCCCATTATCATTCCTTTCCCCCTCTGCTTATGAAGCAACCCTCGGGTGACTCTTTATCAACCTTGCCTGAGGTTCCACAGGGTCTCCTCCAGGTATCAGCACAGAATACCAGCTGCCCTGGAGATCTGCAGAGCACACCATGGGGATCCCTAGTGCTTTTAACCCTCACGTGGTGGGAAGTGAGAAGAGAAAACCCTTCCGCAGGCTGTTGCTTCACTTGTTGAACACAGTAAGTCCAGAACTAACATGGCTCAGCTGTTCTGGCCTGGAAGCATCTCATCTAACCTCTGGTGGGACGTTCCGACCGAGAAGGGACTATCTCAAGCACACACTGTTATGAATCCAGTAACCAAATAACCCCCATCTGTATCAGAGTCTACACTGTTTGGATGCCTTCTATTTTTGGTCTTTTGAGGAATCCATTAATCATTTTGTGCTGGTTCCACATTACACGAATGGGAAATCTTACTTGGGTCAAATCTTGTGGCATTCACATGCCAACAAATCACTTCAACCAGCCCCTCAGTTCAGTTCAGTCAGTTCAGTCGCTCAGTCGTGTCCCACTCTTTGCGACCCCATGAATGGCAGCACGCCAGGCCTCCCTGTCCATCACCAACTCCTGGAGTTCACTCAAATTCATGTCCATCGAGTCAGTGATGCCATCCAGCCATCTCATCCTCTGTCGTCCCCTTTGCCTCCTGCCCCCAATCCTTCCCAGCATCAGAGTCTTTTCCAATGAGTCAACTCTTCGCATGAGGTGGCCAAAGTACTGGAGTTTCAGCTTTAGCATCATTTCTTCCAAAGAACACCCAGGGCTGATCTCCTTTAGAATGAATTGGTTGGATCTCATTGCAGTCCAAGGGAATCTCAAGAGTCTTTTCCAACACCACCGTTCAAAAGCATCAATTCTTCAGTGGTCAGCTTCAAATCCTATGACCTGAAAACAGAATATTCAAGGTACAGGAAACAAACACCCACCATACTGAGGAATAGCCCATTAGGGTGCCTCCTGCAGAACTGGAAATTTATCAGGTATCACCTCTGACCCCCAAACATCTCATCTTCCTATGTAACTCGGCCTAGCCCTGGGAAATGGGGAAAGCTGGCATGCCGATGGGCCTAAGCTCTGTTTTTTTTTCTGTGCTCCACATGCAGTTAGCCTCAAGGAATAAGTTAAAGTTTAGGGCATTTGAACTCAAGGATGGCAGACTCATTCCTCAGACTTGAGAGAAGGGCCAACCCAGGGCTTTCAAAATTGGAACAATTCAAGTGTGCCCTTCAGGTAGGAGAAACCTTGAAAGCTCTCACAGAATATGGTAAACAGATGCTACCCACACCCACCAACCTGGGCCTCCACCTCTTCCAGCCAGGAACCTGGGTGCCTCTAAAAACCTGAAAAAATATTCAGCTCCAGTAGCTAGCCTCAATATCAGGGTACACTTTTCCTGTGGCCAAAGACCTAGATGCCTTCATTTTTAGGAAAAATTTGACATGTGACCATTACTCTTGCTAATATTTGGGCCATGCGTCCTAAATTATCCGGTATTCTTTCTCCCCAAAATTTTCAAAAAACAATGGTCCCTCTGGGATACAAACAGTTAGTGCTAAGGTCTGGTGACCACCAGACATATCTGAAGATGGCTGGGGAGAAATTCTGCTCCTTTACCCACAGTTATTATATCCCCCCAAATCAGCAAGGGGCAGTGCAGATGTATGCACCTTTGACTCTCAAGAATGAGGAACACGACCAAAAACAGAGGAGAGATTTTTCACTGGCAAAGCCTATTAACAATGCTTGGGGAATCTAGGTAGCAAAATAAAGTCTAACCTTTTGGGGGGCTTCAAAATCACTGCAGATGGTGACTGAAGCCATGAAATTAAAAGACACTTGCTCCTTTGAAGAAAATTTATGACCAACCTAGACAACATATTAAAAAGCATAGGCATTACTTTGCCAACAAAGGCCCATCTGGTCAATGCTTTGTTTTTTTCCAGTAATCATGTATGGATGTGAGAGTTGAATTATAAAGAAAGCTGAGCACCAAAGAATTGATGCTTTTTTACTGTGGTGTTGGAGAAGTCTCTTGAGAGTCCCTTGGACTGCAAGGTGATCCAATCAGTCCATCCTAGAGGAATCAGTCCTGAATATTCTTTGGAAGGACGATGCTGAAGCTGAAACTCCAATACTTTGGGCACCTGATGCAAAGAACTGACTCATCGGAAAAGACCCTGATGCTGGGAAAGATTGAAGGCAGAAGGAGAAGGGGACAACAGAAGATGAGATGGTTGGATGGCATCACTGACTCAATAGACATGAGTTTGAGTAAACTCTGGAAGTTGGTGATAGACAGGTAGGCCCGGCGTGCTACAGTCCATGGGGGTCACAAAGTGTTGGACACGACTCAACGACTCAACTGAACTGAACTTTATTTTTTTTTCTTGGGTGCTTAGTCCAGTCTCACTTGCTCATAGGGTGCCGCACTGCAGAAGCCTTGACCCTGGCCCTTCAGAGCAGAAATCTTGGTTCAACAGGGCAATACTGGTACCTCTGCTCGGGGAGGGCGTGCAGAAGTTACACAGGAAGAGACACTCAATTCAAGATGATGGTGGAAGTGGGCCAGGTGTGGAGACGCTATGCTCAGCACTGCTGGATCTGGAGCCTGAGCAGAGCCAGGGTGCCTGCCCCGCGAGAACCCCACTCCCCTTCTTTGATGAGGGATATCCCAGTGGCACAGTGGTAAAGAATCTGCCTGCCAATGCAGGAGGTACAGGAGACATGGGTTTGATCCCTGGGTCGGAAGATGCCCCAGAGGAGGAAATGGCAACCCACTCCAGTATTCTTGGCTGGAAAATTCTATGGACAGAGAAGCCTGGCAGGGTAGTCTGTGGGGTTGTAGAGGGTCAGACACGGCCATGAGGGAGCATGCCACTCGTGTCCTATGCTGCATTTCTGCTCACTGTCTGTCTGGGGAAGCACAGAGAGGGAGCCTGCCCCTCTCCATTCTCTAAACAGAGATTAAGATTTTCCTTTGCTTCTAACCAAACTCATTCTATTGGCTCAAATGACACCAGGAAGGAGGATCTTCACTGGAGCCCAACCCAGAAGGATCAGTAACAACCACCATGACCCTTTATTATCTCATATATAAACAAATATTTAATGTTGTAGTGAAGGTTATGTTTTATACGTACTTTGGGTTGGCCAAAAAGTTCATTCAGGTTTTTCATAAGAAGGTAGTGAAAAACCCTAACAAACTTTTTGACCAATCCATGCATTGTAAACTACAAAATTTCATAAAAATTTTAAAGAAGCAGGGAAATACTCTATAATACTAACTTTTATGGGCTTCACATAAAAGGGAAGGCGACTTTAATGCACCTCAAGTGGTACTAGTGGTAAAGGACCTGGTTGTCTATGGAAGAGACAAAAGAGATGTGGAGTTGATCCCTGGGTCAGAAAGATCTCCTGAAGGAGGGCATGGAAATACACTCAGTATTCTTGTCTGGAAAATCCCATGGCAAAGGAATCTGGCAGGCTGCAGTCCATAGGGTCACAAAGAGTTGGACATGACTGAAGTCACATCATGCATACATGCTTTAATCTTAATATTTTCCCTAAGATGCCATTATCCCTATTAAAGGAGATTAAAAATGAATATAGTCCTATATCTATTCATTTTCCTTGTCTTGGTAAAGTCATAAATAAGGAATTAAAAAAAAAAGATTAAAGGCAGAAAGAGAAACCAAGAGCAAAGATGATTGTCATGAATGATTTAGGTCCTGTTTACTGACAGGAGTTGTCTAAATTTCAGAATCTTATTCAAAGCCTCCTATAGCATCTTTGGCACATGCAAATATGAAGGAATACCACACTTCTGGCTTATAAAGTAAAACCCAAGAATCAGTCACTCAATGTGACTATTTGGAGCAGAATATTCTTTACAGATGGACAACATACAAATTGGGAAAGGAGTACGTCAGGGCTGTATGTTGCTACCCTGCTAATTTAACTTATATGCAGAGTTCATAATGAGAAATGCTGGGCTGGATGAAGCACAAGTTGGAATCAAGATAGCTGGGAGAAATAAGGGTAGTCTGTGGGGTTGTAGAGGGTCAGACACGGCCATGAGGGAGCATGCCACTCGTGTCCTGTGCTGCATTTCTGCTCACTGTCTGTCTGGGGAAGCACAGAGAGGGAGCCTGCCCCTCTCCATTCTCTAAACAGAGATTAAGATTTTCCTTTGCTTCTAACCAAACTCATTCTATTGGCTCAAATGACACCAGGAAGGAGGATCTTCACTGGAGCCCAACCCAGAAGGATCAGTAACAACCACCATGACCCTTTATTATCTCATATATAAACAAATATTTAATGTTGTAGTGAAGGTTATGTTTTCATACGTACTTTGGGTTGGCCAAAAAGTTCATTCAGGTTTTTCATAAGAAGGTAGTGAAAAACCCTAACAAACTTTTTGACCAATCCATGCATTGTAAACTGCAAAATTTCATAAAAATTTTAAAGAAGCAGGGAAATACTCTATAATACTAACTTTTATGGGCTTCACATAAAAGGGAAGGCGACTTTAATGCACCTCAAGTGGTACTAGTGGTAAAGGACCTGGTTGTCTATGGAAGAGACAAAAGAGATGTGGAGTTGATCCCTGGGTCAGAAAGATCTCCTGAAGGAGGGCATGGAAATACACTCAGTATTCTTGTCTGGAAAATCCCATGGCAAAGGAATCTGGCAGGCTGCAGTCCATAGGGTCACAAAGAGTTGGACATGACTGAAGTCACATCATGCATACATGCTTTAATCTTAATATTTTCCCTAAGATGCCATTATCCCTATTAAAGGAGATTAAAAATGAATATAGTCCTATATCTATTCATTTTCCTTGTCTTGGTAAAGTCATAAATAAGGAATTAAAAAAAAAAGATTAAAGGCAGAAAGAGAAACCAAGAGCAAAGATGATTGTCATGAATGATTTAGGTCCTGTTTACTGACAGGAGTTGTCTAAATTTCAGAATCTTATTCAAAGCCTCCTATAGCATCTTTGGCACATGCAAATATGAAGGAATACCACACTTCTGGCTTATAAAGTAAAACCCAGAATCAGTCACTCAATGTGACTATTTGGAGCAGAATATTCTTTACAGATGGACAACATACAAATTGGGAAAGGAGTACGTCAGGGCTGTATGTTGCTACCCTGCTAATTTAACTTATATGCAGAGTTCATAATGAGAAATGCTGGGCTGGATGAAGCACAAGTTGGAATCAAGATAGCTGGGAGAAATATCAATAAGCTCAAATATGCAGATGACACCACCCTTATGGCTGAAGGTGAGGAAGAACTAAAGAGCTTTTTGATGAAAGTGAAAGAGGAGAGTGAAAAAGTTGGCTTAAAGCTCAACATTCAGAAAACTAAGATCATGGCATCTGGTCCCATCACTTCATGGCAAATAGATGGGGAAACAATGGAAACAGTGGTAGACTATTTCCTTGGACTCCAAAATCACTGCAGATGGTGTTTGCAGCCATGAAATTAAAAGACACTTGTTCCTTGGAAGAAAAGCTATGAGTAAGCTAAACAGCGTAATAAAAAGCAGAGATATTACTTTGCCGACAAAGGTCCATGTAGTCAAAGCTATGGTTTTTCCAATGATCATGTGTGGATGTGAGAGTTGTACTATAAAGAAAGCTGAGCACCAAAGAATTGAAGCTTTTGAACTGTGGTGTTGGAGAAGAATTTTGAGAGTCCCTTGGACTGCAAGGAGATCCAACCAGTCCATCCTAAAGGGAATCAGTCCTGAATATTCATTGGGAGGACTTATGCTGAAGCTGAAACTCCAATACTTTGGCCACTTGATGGCAAGAACTGACACACTGGAAAAGACCCTGATGCTGGGGAAGATTGAAGGTAGGAGGAGAAGGGGATGACAGAGGATGAGATGGTTGGATGGCATTGCTAACTCTATGAACATGAGTTTGAGTAAGCTCCAGGAATTGGTGATGGACAGGGAGTCCTGTTGTGCTCCAGTCCATGGGGTCGCAGAGACAGACATGAGTGGGTGATTGAACTGAACTGAACGTACTCCTAGGATCATTAAGGGTGACACTGACATGTAACAAAGGGTTTTGTTTACCATCATCCTATTTCATAATCAACATCCTCCCCTTTCAAAACACAAGCTGTTGCTTAAATGCCTGGCAAACTCCCTTTATTTTCAGATCTTCTTTTTTTCCTAAGTTTATGGATTTCCTACTCGCTAAAGACATTAAGTAGTCTGATTATATACTACTGTGTAACAAACCACTTCAAACTCACTTTATGCATAAAGAAAGTAGTATCAATTTTATTAGGTGGGTCAGAAATTCAAAGCAGAACTGGGAAGGATTGGATTGGGATGTCTTCACAACTGCTCCATGAAATCCAGGACCCCAGCCGGGATATTGTTAAGTGTCTGGGTGTGACTCAAATGTACTGCAATCATCAGACTTCCTACGACAAGCGCTAAATCCAGCCTCAGTTGAGACTGATGACTGACACTAGACCTTTCTAGGTGGCTGGTTTCTAAGAGCAAGTTTCTACAGAGCAAATGTTCAAAAACCAAAGGGAAGCTGCATGGACCTAAGGAGCTAAACTCAAAAGCCAGTAACTCTCCTTTATTAGCTGAGGTAGTCACAATTTTATCATGAAAGGGTTGAATAGACTTTGCCTCCTGATGAGAGGAGTGTCCAAAAAATTTGCAGTTATTTAAAATCACTACTATATAAGCTATGTATAAAAGCTAGAGCACAGACTCATTGCAAAATGTATGAACAAGAATGTGTGTGTTGTTAATTGTTGAGTTGATTCCATTATCCATTCTCCTTAACAAACAGACCATATACTTCAGAGTTAATACATTCAATACACTCCAGTGGAAGTCTCAGTGAGTCTACAGAAATATAGACTTGAGCCAAACAGCACTTGGTATTTCTCTAGACACAGAATTCATCCTGGAATGCACATGTGTAACAATTAAGATCACTGGGATGCATTTTGGGAGAGCATTGACTTTTCTTGCTTTTGTCTCTTAGCCTTTGAATATTATCATGTGTGCCTTGAGGCTTGGTCTATTAATGACCATCTTTATAACAGTTGGAGAAAAAAATAACGTAGAGCAGACATTTACAGAAAGAGTTGGAGTCGTGACTGAACCGTGTCTGCTGAGAGCACTTTTGTTGTGCTTTTTCAGTTCTATTACACCATAATTTTTTCAGTGCTTAGCCTCATTGAATTAGATTTTATGTGTTATATATATATATATATATATATATATTCAGAAGCATCATTACTGACACTCTCTCTATACGAGAGAAATTAAATATAAAATAAAGCAATTGTGAATTTGTGTCCCCCCAGATTCATATGTTGAAATCCAGTATTAGGTAGTAGGGCCTTTAGGAGGTGATTAAGTCATAGGGTAGAGCTTCATGAATGGGATTAGTTCTTTCACAAAAAAAAGACCTCAAAGAGAACACCCTTTCCTCTTCTGCCATATCAGGACATAGTCCATGAACCAGGAAGCAAATTTGTACGTGCCTCATTCTTGGACTTTCCAGGTTCCAGAACAGTGAGAAATAAATTTTTGTTGGTTATAAGCTGCTCAGTCCAAGGCATTTTTGTTATAGCTGCTTGAACGGACTAAATAACCATGTAAATACTTTCATTAAGATTCATATGTTGAAATCCAGTATTAGGTAGTAGGGCCTTTAGGAGGTGATTAAGTCATAGGGTAGAGCTTCATGAATGGGATTAGTTCTTTCACAAAAAAAAGACCTCAAAGAGAACACCCTTTCCTCTTCTGCCATATCAGGACATAGTCCATGAACCAGGAAGCAAATTTGTACGTGCCTCATTCTTGGACTTTCCAGGTTCCAGAACAGTGAGAAATAAATTTTTGTTGGTTATAAGCTGCTCAGTCCAAGGCATTTTTGTTATAGCTGCTTGAACGGACTAAATAACCATGTAAATACTTTCATTACCTTGTTCACACTCTGGTGGGCGTGTACTTGCCTCCCATTACTTTCTCAGAAAGCATTTCTGGAGCTTATTCATCTTTGTTCTTAGGACGTAGTAGATGCTCAGTAGACTGTTGAACCAATAAATGAATGCCTGGATTGAAATCAGGGTAGAGAACTTAAGTATATAAGTGACTTAATCAAACTCTTTTGATTACATTGTAGAAGGTAATTGTTTTTTTTTTTTAATAGTCCAGTAGTCATATTTTTGGCACCCTATATACAGGATAAGAAATCAAGTTTATTCAAAATGATTGCTTAATTATGCACACTTAAAACATGTGGGGCTTAATTAATGGTGGTTGATAGTAAATCATCCAGGTAAAATATATTAACTTCCAAATACATGCTAATCCTATGCATAGGTGTATTATTAGTCAAAGTAATTTATTATTTTTCTTGATTTATTTTTCCCCAAAGTATTTGAGCATTCAAAATGGTAAAATATTTTACTTACAAAAAGTATCTCAGCCCATTTAAAAAAGACAGATTAAAAGATGAGTTAAAACCTCTCCAAAATATTTCTCATTCCCACAGAGAGGCTGAAGTGGGAGCAAAGGGATTACTGGGTTAGGCAAAGCAATTAAAAAACCTACTTAAAAAGCAATGTTGTATGACCTTGAGTAATGTCCCAAGTTGTTTTGAAAAAACAAAAGTATGTGTTCTTGGAAAGTTCAGTTGGTTTTCAGTCAGATTATTGAAGTCCTTTAATTTGGGGAATGTTAATATGGGATTCATACCCTATATATATCAATATAAACCTATATCTATTTATCTCTGTATGTATCCACACACACACTTGCTATTGTTTCAGAAAATAACTTATAAGAAATTAATTTATAATTTCTCATTTAAAAAAATGGCCTTTGGGACTTCCCTGGTAGTCTAGTGACTCCTGGTGTCTACTGCAGGGGCCATGGATTTTGGTCCCTGTTTGGGGAAGTTCCACATGCCACATAACATGGCCAAAAAAAAAGGCCTTCGGACTCTAAGCAATACCTTGAGATTATATATTAATTAAGGATAATGGGTTTCCCTGGTGGCTGAGTGGTAAGGAATCCACCTGCAATGCAGGAGGCATGGGCTCAATCCCTGGGTCAGGAAGATCCCCTGGAGGACGGAATGTCAACCCTCTCCAGTATTCTTGCCTGGAGAATCCCATGGACAGAAGAGCTTGGTGGGCTACAGTCGATGGGGTCACAAAGAGTTGAACATGACTGAAGTGACTGAGCACACAAGCTAAGATGATGGAGCTTTTAAATGTTTGGTGCCAACAGCAGAGAACATTCAGCATCCACACAATGGCACCCCACTCCAGTACTCTTGCCTGGAAGATCCCATGGACGGAAGAGCCTGGGAGGCTGCACGACTGAGCGACTTCACTTTTCACTTTCCTGCATTAGAGAAGGAAATGGCAACCCACTCGTGTCCTTGCCTGGAGAATCCCAGGGACAGGGGAGCCTGGTGGGCTGCTGTCTCTAGGGTCACACAGAGTCGGATACGACTGAAGTGACTTAGCAGCAGCAGCATCTTCCCACTCCCTACAAAGACACCATTTCCCCCGATTCTGTTATAATTAATGAAACAAAGGAATTGTTTCTAAATTTTGTTATCAATTTCTGATTGTTAAGGGGCAGTTTTGTTTCCTGGAATGAGGAGTTTTAAAGTTGTATTTATATCTGCACTCTGGTTATGACTCCCTATTGAGAGTTTCACCATATTTTTTTAGTTTTTCAAAATCTTGGTTTCCTTACCTGCAAGGGATTAAACCTAGCCATGTCAAACTAATTGTGGCAAAGATTGAATCTATGAACTATTGCCAAGGCCTCTACCATCTAAACTCCCACACTTTCTACCCATGAAATTAGGTACTATTTGAAATTTTGATCAACCCTGTAGAGTGGACAGAGAGGAGAAAACCCAGACTACATATATGGAATGACCAAGAAAGACATAATTGAATTGACCTGGAACAAAGACAGTATTTTCTTCAATTAGGCAGAAAAGCAGCCCAAAATAGACACCAAGTCTAGTCATTGAGACCTCAACTGACATGCTTGTACCCCTGAATTGTGAAATATGTGCTGAAAATGTATCCTCACCCTCCAGAATTCAAAAGCAAGGAAACAAGGAGAAACACTAAGAATTTATTCCATAATTAGGTATTTGACAGTGAATTTTACTCACTGGAAATGGAACCACCTTATCCTTGAACCACATTTATATTTTGACCTTGTTAAAAAAACTTCTTTGCAAGTTTTGGGAATAAATTATGTGTGAAAAGTGAAGATAGCAAGTGTGCAATGTTTTCAGTTCATAAATATAACAATATCTTGTATTGTTTGGGGGCTTTACAGAGTCCATGCTATACACATGAATTCGCTGAATTGTGACAACATCTCCATGAGGTAGGCATTACTGAGTTTACAGGTGAAGTACCTGAAACTTAGAGGTTAAGTAATACAGTAATATGTCCAAGGAAACATAGCCCATGACAAAACTGGGATTCAAACCCAGGATCTCTGATAAACATAATTTATATGTGTATAATTATACACATAATTTATATGCATATCATTCACCATAAGGAGAGATTAAGTTACTTTTAGTCAACTCACCAGAAGAAAAGAAAAATTACCCTTCAAATATCTCTTTCCAAATTTTTTCCCTCGATATAGCTTGGAAACTGACTTCTTGACCTATGAACATTTTCATCTTTATGTAGATGCTGGTGATTGCTTCATTTTTGTAAAATTAATTTCAAATTATTACCCCCTTTTTAAATTTTTTCCCCATATTTTCAAATCGTGGCCAACAAAAAATTTAGCAGTACTTAAGTCACAGGAAAAAAATTTTCAGTAGATTCTGTTGGAACTTCTAAGACAAGATGCTCATTTCATTCCTCCAAAGGTGAATAACTGAATATGCTGACTTTAATCTAATTAACAATAATATGCAATCTTGTACATGATAGGTTATTGAATTGTCAGAATTTATCATAAATTTGGAACAATAAAGCAGATAATTACTGATAAGTATTTTAGATTCATATAATTTTCTTATTGATAAGACTTAAATAGTTCAAAGTTTACAAATCATATCTATCATTGTTGAATCCTGACCATTTCAAAAATAAGTTAACTGAAATTCAGGCACATACACATAAACATTTTAGTACATTCTTAATAATAATTAAGTTACTCTCTGATTAAATGACTATTTGTTTATGATTCACTTTGTATCTTTAATTTCAGAAGAGTAAAATGAGAAATTTTCCTTATAAGTAAAACCTGGCTATTCATAAAGGGGAATTTTTACTCATTTGATAATATACTATGAAATGTTAAGACAGCACAACTTTGTGATTAAATGGAATAAGTTTGATCACACAATGGAAAAAAAAGAAATCAACACAAGGAAGAATGATGTATTTGAGAACATTTTTAATAAATAATGTGACAAAATTACTTTTCTGATTATTGGATTTTCAGTATGCAAAATTATGGCTAAAAATAAGAGGCTTCTTACATGAACATAATGAAAACATTAATCACATGGATTGTTCCCTTAGTACTGCACACCTTTTCTATGTAAATTTCAAATTATTTAAGTGAACACATTTAGTTTTTGGTGAACACCAGCTTTTATTTTTTTGTGTGGTCAGTTTTGTTTGGCTTTGTTTTCTGGGGGAATGGCAGGGCTAGGGGTGTGGGGTCAGGACTGATATCTATAAATGAATAAATGTACTTTTTTCCTTCAAATAGCACCAATTATAAAGTCAATGAAATTTATATAACGAAAAAAAGGGTCATAAAAACTACAGTCAGAGGACATCATTTGGCAATTTAAAGCAAGTAATGCCTCCATTTGAGCTTATAAGGAAATTCTAAGTTTAACCAATGGCCATAACAAACTTAAACCTTTTTTTCTTTAAGTCCAGGAAAAGTAAGAACCGTTGCATTCATGGCCCACAATAAAGTATGCACATTACTTCACCATCTGTCATCATTCAAATATTCCAAATACAAACATAGAGCATTAACAAAACAGGTTAAAAACGCTTCTCAACATTTTTTTTCAATAAGACAAAAAAGGTTAATAGTTACAATGGTTTACAAATAAAGTTTAAAGTTTAGTGATTGTGCTTTTAAAACCAAAAAAAAAAAAAAAAAGATTAAAAACAGTGCATTACAAAAACAAAAATCAAACTTCCTTAAGTGGCACTTCCGAAAGTTGAACTGACATTACCAGAAGAAATTCAGGCCAGTTAAGATGGGGATGTCCTTATTCAATTGGTCATTAAAACATCCATTTGTTGGTAATATGCATTTATAATTGCTTTTTGATTGAAAAATAGAACAAGGTTTTTGCTGGGCTGACTTATGACAATGACTAGACAACCAGAGATCCAACTGGCTTACCCCTAATTATCCAAAAGTAAGTTTCCAATAAGAATATACTTCAGCAATTGAAATGAAGACAAAATAAAGTACCACCAGGGGTTGCAAAGAGTATATATTTACAATGTTTCTACCCCCTTCAAATTGATTATGGTTGTCCTGCATTTGCTATGTTTTTTTTTTTTTTTTCTCCCTGCAGAGGATGGTATGAAAGACTGATTTTAAAATCATGTTAAAATGAAGTTATGTTTTAGTTTGCATTAGCAGTTGGTTATAGAAAGATATATCTTTAGAGCCCTTGACATGAAGTTGATTAGTCAACTCTGTATCTTTGATCAGTAAATTGGCTTTGTACATAAGCAGTGCAATGCCATATCTCAGGGGCAAAATGCAAAAGAAGTGTTTTGTTCTCTCCTGTTGGCTGATGACTGAAGCAAGAAGACAAATACTTCCCTTGCCGGAAGCAAGGTGAAATGATTTGTTCCAACAGTGAGGGGAATAGGGAGGTTCTTCCTAGGGATAGGGATCAAATAACAATGATAAAACCCCAATAAAATTTAAAAAATGGTATTCCAATAAGAGGAATGAAAACGACAATTTGTACACTCTGATTGCACTGAACATTTTATCTGGCGTCTTATGTCATCTGACACAAGGCATCTTGAGTGATAACTTTCACATTAGATCTCATAATCCTCTCTGGTTGTCTTCAGCTTTCAGTTTCCTGTAAGAGATAAGTTCCTGTTAAATTTGAACATAAATCTTAGAGTGTTGTCCTACTTCGTATTTATTTCATGCTTTTATTATTACATTGTTTCTTCATTCGTTCCCTAGCATGCAACTGAAAAGTGCTCCTGGCAACATATTCATCCATCAACTTCAGCTGGTTTTGACAGCAAATCCAGTAGTTCTCTATGGAGTACGAAACTGTGTTCCACCCAGTGTCTGGGGATTACGAAGTGTGGCACAGGGAGAGGAACAAGAGCAGCCAAGTCTTCTACCCCCCAGCCTCAACTCAACATGATAGCTCAATTTTTACTGGTTTCAAGTAGCTGGTTGCCTGTATTGACTTTTTGTGCCCTCAAAGGGCTCTTCTAAAAACAAAACAAAAACTAAACCAAACACCTGAAAAATAACTTTTCTAACAGCATGTGGAAAAGGAAAGTGTTCTTATTCTAAACCTCAAAATAAAAATATATTGGGCATAACAGCAAATTCAATTAGACATAATTAATTATAATTTTTCATCTTCTTTTATAAAAAGTTATAGTTTAACACTCTACTAACAATCTGCTTGAGATAACTCCATTTGTAGGAAGAGAAATTTGTACTCAGCTTATCTTTTTATTGAATGGTGAAAACACAGTCTTAAACACAGGAGATGATTTTATAATATAATGTGACTTACTGCCAACTCTACCTTACAATACTATCTATAGATTCCAACAAAGGATATCTTTGACGCAAGAAGTGTTCTCTATTTGGGAAGGTCAGTGTTAAGTATTAGGTTCTCATTTTCAAAAGACTGAAGATGAAACGTAATTGCCCAAATCGTCCTGATTAATCCCAGTGATCACTAGATGGCAGAGAGTACAGGCAAAACACCCTCACTCACATTTTATAACTCTATCACTTTACTGGATTTTTATAATCTATTGTAATACTATGAATTACAATTATCGAGATCAATAGTTCTTATTCCCTAACAACATATTTGTTATATAAACACCCTATCTGAATATGAACCCTAATATCTAAAAAGAAACCATTATTACCATTTAAAACTTTGGAACACATTTCAAGAGAAATCGTTGAATTCTAAGACTTTCAATTGCTGTCATCACTAACAGGGTTTGTGATGTAATAGTAACATTTCTGTAGACTGATGAATGCTTTAAACTTTGAGGTTTATATAAAAACTAGTCTAACACTGGGAGACTTGAAAAAAATTCTAGATACCTCTAATTCTTCATTATTATCTTCTCTTTCATATCCTCCAAGAACTTGCATCTCTGCAATATTTCTTCGACCTACATTTGCTTGTTCTCTTTGTCTGCTTCCTGATCCTCTTGATGACATAGAACTTGAAGAACTAGGATCTCTGGGATTATTTGATGTTGGAAACGTAGGTCTACAGTAAGGCAGAATATCCTCTGTGTAATGAAATATAATAAGCACATATGAAGCCCACTGTACATTTTCATTGTATAATGTATCCCTATGTCTATAAATCAGAATGGAGAAACATTAGTGTTTATGAGGAATAAATGAGGACACTTTATAACAATAATGAATAAGGCATTGAAAACAAAAATAACAACCCTGCGTTTTCCTGGCAGTGGCTGGGATTTAGATTGATTCTACTCATAAGTTCTTATCTATCTCAAATTCACTTGAGATCAATATCCTTAAAAAAGGGAAACCAAATCTGGAGTCAGACATGACTTCCAGTCTTATTCTTCACTATGGTATCTCCCATTATTTCAGGCTTTAGTTTCCACTTTTTTAAAAACAAAGTGATAATAGCATCTACTAGGACACTAGGAGTTGCTAGTGTTGGTGTGAAAACACACGAGATATTGTAGTATGTACCTATGTAAACTAAGAAGGAATTATTAGGCATTGATAGGAAAAAAAAAAATCCCAGTCTTATTGAACCACCGAAACAGAGTCAAACCTGGATTCACTCCCTAGATATCAAGATGCCAACCTCCATTTCAACACCATATTTATATTGTGGAACCCTGAATCTGAGAAGCCTGACATTGTTCCTAGCTTCAAAAATCAAGCCACTCCTGGTAACCGCTATCTCCTGAATTACTATTTCCATATGCTTTAAATTTGGTGATGCTTCTAATGTTCCATCTTTCAACTGCTCACTTCTCTCCAAGGCCTGTCCATTCTAACCTTTGGACACAAAACACATCAAAACAGAGCACAGCAAAACAAAACAAAACCCTTCCACATGCCCTTTTGTTCTCCTCCCCCAAAAGCTTCCTCTACCGTCCACATTACCTGAATGAAATCTGATTTCCCAACCTCCATTTCAATACCATATTTATATTGTGGAACCCTGAATCTGAGAAGCCTGACATTGTTCCTAGCTTCAAAAATCAAGCCACTCCTGGTAACTGCTATCTCCTGAATTACTATTTCCATATGCTTTAAATTTGGTGATGCTTCTAATGTTCCATCTTTCAACTGCTCACTTCTCTCCAAGGCCTGTCCATTCTAACCTTTGGACACAAAACACATCAAAACAGAGCACAGCAAAACAAAACAAAACCCTTCCACATGCCCTTTTGTTCTCCTCCCCTAAAAGCTTCCTCTACCGTCCACATTACCTGAATGAAATCTGATTTCCCAGGGAGTCTACACTGAAGTTCCTTGCAGTGGAAGAAGGGAAGCTTGCTTTCAGGTCACCAACACTAGCTATAAATCACTGCTCTTCAATCCTTGAACCAAAACACCCTATTCCTGTGAGGGCCAAGCGGTGGAGTTATGTAACCTGTATTGTCCTCTTTGATGGTACTTCTCTCCTGTTGTATTCATCACAACTTTCATTCCTGATCCAGATTTCTGATTCTCTGGTGTTTCAGCGTCCATGTGGATCACTCTACCAGCACCTAGCTAGCTTCATGGAACATGGCCCTCTGTGACCTTCATCTTCTGGGTCTGTTTCACCCAATTTTTTCTACTGAGCTTAGTTTTTGACAAACTACATCACGATACAATATCTCTTTGACTAAAGACTTTCCCCTTAAGCTGGTGCTCTACATAAATCTATAACTCTATCTCTACTGATAGCTTAGCATAGCTTCTTGAAAAGTAGTCTGGACTCGGTATTAGTCATTACAACTCCCATTCACTCTGCATCTCACTGAAATCTACTTATGCCCACATTACTACAAGGGAACTGAGAAAATTCCCTGCTGACTTTGATAATGCTAACCATGTTTCAATCCTTAAGTCTCTAGACTCTCACTGCCCTTCATCTGAAAACCACAGCCAATGTAAACATTACTAGTCTCAGCTCCTACTTCTGCCCACTTCCTTGCCTGTCTTTGGTGGGCTCATCTTATGCAGTGCCTCTTACTCGTTGGTGTCCTTCTTGCTGGTTTCTGCTTTTAGCCCAGTGTGTGTGTGTGTGTGTGTGTGTGTGTGTGTGTGTGTGTAAAAGCTTTTTTTCCCACTTACTCTGGGCGATTTCATCCATTCTCTCAGACTGTACCTTTTCTAGAGTAGAGCTACCATGAGGGCAGATACTTGGCTTTGTGTATTGATTCCATCTCACCTAGATCTATAATAGGTTATTGATGCATGAGACAGGGTGCTCAGGGCTGGTGCACTGGGATGATCCTGAGGGATGGGATGGGGAAGGAGGTGGGAGGGGGGTTCAGGATGGGGGACACATGTACACCCATGGCTGATTCATGTCAATGTATGGCAAAAACCACTACAATAGTGTAGAATAATTAGCCTACAGTTAAAATAAATAAATTAAAAATAGATAAATATTCTGACTGAATAAATGGGTGGCTTTACTATTTCACCATGATGAGTTATTAATGTATATTTCCTGAACTCTGCCCAACTGTCTCCTTTCAAAGGCCGCTCAAACTCCACAGATTGAGCCCTGACTTCACCATGTCCACGCCCACGCCTCTGAGATTTCTTCCCCCTCTGTATTCCTTAATGTAGCTAATGGCATCACTAACCTTTAAGATATCTTAGATAGAAAGCTGGAATTATTTTAATATCTTCTCTCCTTTCCAACAACCTTCCCATAACCTCTTAAATGAACCTTTTCCACATATTCAAATATACAACACGTAAGGATGATTTTAACTAAAAAGTTTCTTGAATATTCCCCTCAGTCATCCCTGCTCCCACAGCCTGGTTTATATTCTCCATGTCTCTTCTGAGGTTGTAAATTTCTTCTAATGAGTCTCTGTAAATTTCTTCTAGGGTCTCTGCTTCTTGAGTTATTTCCCTCTAAACTGCTTCACTCAGCTACCTTCCTTTTATAGGAACTATAGGGTCTCCATGAAGTAAGCTTACATTTATCTCGAGCTTCATCTTTACTACTTTTGCTGTCTAATAACACTGAATTTCTTATATTCTCCTCAATGTACTCCAACTTCTCATTCTGACTTTCTCTGCTAAAACAACCTATCCACTCTTCTTGCCCAAGCTAAATTCCACCCTCCTGAAAAGTCAGCTTATGGGTCCTTTCCACTAGGAAAGATCAAGAAGTCTTTCTTTACATTCCATCACCCACGAGACTGGGCTAATTTTCCCTTTTCTGGACTCTCAAGTATCATGACACCATAAACATTATATCAAATATGGGTGTATCTGTGAATAAAGATTACCTGTCTCCTTCTCTGACTATAAGCTCCTTGAGGTCAAGGTTCATGTTTACACATAAATTTCAGGACTAGTACAATGTTTCATAACACTGTAGATGCTTGATATATGTAGAAATAAATTGAACTAACTGAGGTAAATGTCAGCAAAAAGATCAGACTTTGAAATTTAAAAGACCACTCTCCTTAATTAAAAATTGCCATTTGTTACAGATGTAAATTAGGGAGCCTCTTTAATTATTAATAGCAAAAACTGAATTATGAAGGTTAAAATTACAGGAATGTACAGAAGTGATCATTAAAAGACACAAAAATAATTTCATCTCTTTGTTTTAATTTTACACACACCAAAATCATTCTGAGTTTTTAAATTTTCCCCTAAAGAATTGAGCTTATTTTGGAAAAACGTTGCTTGTGAGCAGCAAATTGGTCTGTACTTTCAGGTCAGATACAAATCTCATAAGTTATACTGTGACATTTGATTTATGAATCACTTCTTGGAGTATAATTGTTAAAAGTTCAGATCACCTTGGCTTTAATGATTAAAAAAAAAAAAGGCACAGTTTTTCAAACTTCACATTATAGTGATGTCACCAAGTCATCTGCGGTTACACAGTGGAGGCATCTGTGCAAAACACAGAACTTTACCGTCACTCATTGCTGAGTCCATGCCAGAGTGAGGGGTTCAGGCTTCCACCACAGAATGAAGTGAAACTCCTCTATATTGAAAGAAAGTTGCTAATGACCAGATGCCCATACTGAACAAAGCAGAAGACTGATGTCCAATCTTATCAAACAGCAGCTTTGAAAACAGTTGTAGTTAAAGTGTACTTACAGCCTTCTAAGATTCATTTCCCCATCACTCTTTCTTTCCTGATTCCTTCATCATTAGCTTCTTTTCTTGTACCTCTTCTCCCTAAATAGGTTCTTCTCCTCAGTCTATACGAATGTTCAAATATGTTATCTAAAATTATTTCCATAGATTCTACCTTTCCGTTAAATCTTATCTTGACCTCTCTCCTTCCCAACCTTCTGCACAGAGCCTACACTTATCCCCTCCCTTCCACAATTTTCATTTACTTTCCAGATCCAACAGTCGAGATTCTATAGTGACTATTTGATTTTAAAAAGTTAAATGGTGGTGGTGGTTTAGTCGCCAAGCCTTGTTCAACTGTGTGCGACCCCACGGTCCACAGCCCCCTCAGGCTCCTCTGTCCATGGGATTCCCCAGCCAAGAACATTGGAGTGGGTTGCCATTTCCTTCTCCAGGGGATCTTCGGGATCCAGGGATCAAATTCACGTCTCCTACATTGGCAGGCAGATTCTTACCACTGAGCCACCTGGGAAGCCCTCGATTTTTCAAATACCACCCACGAAAAAATTCTGTAAAATCTCTGTGTCCTTCACCCATTCTCCCGCCCTACCCCCATTCACATCCAACTTTCACTTCTGTGCCATTTTATATTCCTTCCCATCTTAAAACTTCCTTCTCCATTATTTCCAGGATACTATTCTTTCTAGTTGGAGAAGGCAATGGCACCCCACTCCAGTACTCTTGCCTGGAAAATCCCATGGATGGAGGAGCCTGGTAGGCTTCAGTCCATGGGGTCGCTGGGTCGGACCTGACTGAGTGATTTCACTTTCACCTTTCGCTTTCATGCATTGGAGAAGGAAATGCAACCCACTCCAGTGTTCTTGCCTGGAGAACCCCAGGGACGGGGGAGCCTGGTGGGCTGCCGTCTATGGGGTCGCACAGAGTCGGACACGACTGAAGTGACTTAGCAAATTCTTTCTAGTTTGAATGGTTTGATTACTTTATATCACTGGGTTGATTCCACCTCAGTTTCGGTACAGAATGTTCCTCTGCCTAACATATGCTTGTATGTATGAATGTGTTTATTTTCACTGAGGTATAGTTGATTTACAATATTATATTAGTAGCATATAGTGATTCAAAGTTATTATAACATATTATAAAATAATGGCTATATTCTGTGTTACTATAAAGTAATTGCAATATTCTCTGTGCTGTACAATATGTTCTTGTAGCTTATTTATTTTATAAGTAGTGGTCTGTACCTCTAATTCCCCATCCCTGTCTAGTCCCTCCCCCTTTTACTCTCCCCACTAGTATCCTTTAATCAGCATTCAGTATCCTTACAGTCATCTCTGTGGTGTGCTGGAGAGAGCTTACATGTTCACACAAGTGTCTACTATACCTATCTCCTCTGAACTCCACATACACTGATTTCATATTAGTTGCTTGAAACTAACCACTTTGGATGTAAGATGTAATTACACAACAGAAGTAAGCAAATGGCTACATGTTAGGGGCTTGCTCTGTTTCCTTCCCAGATAATTGATTGTTAAACATTATCCCCTCCATCACTGCTGATAATTTAGCTTTTGTAATTCAAACAATTTTCACTTCTGTGTTGCTGAGGTGAACAACATCCATTTCCTATCTACAACATTTCTCCTGATCTTTAAACTTAATTCTATAATTCTTACTGAATTTTTTCATTTCTACATTTTTGTCAGTACCTTAATCTATTCATAACTGAAGTTATTTTCCATAAGACTTTTATCCTTTTCCTCATTTTTTTACATTGTTGAATACAATTATGTTGCATAGTCATGGAGAGCCCTCTAATTAACATTTGAATAACTTTTTTGCTCCCTTAGTTCATTTTACTTTTTACATTCAATTAGTCACCAAGTCCTATAGGATCTATCTCTGAAATGCCTATATAGGCTGTTTCTCTTTTTAATTTGCACAACTCTTTTAATTCAGTGCTTTCATATTTTATACCTAGATTATTTTCCAAGGCTCTGATACCTTTAGCCACCCAATTTCAGACTCCTCCTTCACTATACAGTTCTGTCAGTTATTTTTTTTAAGCAAAAAAAAAAAAAGATTTTTTTATTCTTATTTTTGATTATGTAATTTCTTGATTAAATTTTTTGCTGGCTCACCACTGTCCATATCATTAATCCCAAACTCTTCAAAATAGTATTCCTGGCCTCCCCAATCAGGTTCAACCATATTTCTAGTTTTACCTTTGCCATTTGTCCCTGGACCCAAGCAACTTATTTTCCAGCCAAACTGGAAATCGGAATTCACCAAACATTTATTTTCACATTTTCATGTTTTGTCTCTATTTATTTCCTTTGTCAGCAATCTCCTTTTCCCTCGTAACTTGTGTAAATCATGCTTTCCTTTAAACTTCAACTAAACTGGCACCTCTTCAAGGAAGACATTGCATAATATCATGTATTAGAACTGACTGTATTCAAGTTACCTGGGTGCATACCTGTCTCCTCCAATAGAGAGCAAATTTCTGAATCTTACCCTTTGTATCTGATCCTAAAGAGCCTTAACTGTGTACCATGCAAACATGTTCAATCTGTATTTATTGGCTGCTTGACTAAATAAGTACCTTGGATGAGATGAGTCTTTGCTGGTGGAAGGTCTCGTTTTGCGGCCTTGTTTCCTCGTCCTTTTCCATCATTTGGCTGTTCCTGTGCTTCTCTAGGATCACCTGGATTTGGTCGCATATCAGCAACTTGTCTTCCATCCAATACTTCTCTCCCCTTGTAATTGCCTCCTTTTCTATCTGATGATCTGTCTGTTCTTGCTTCTATAGAAGGGAGTTTTGGCACCATCACGGGTCGTACCTCCAGCTGGGCCTTGGATTGGGCAGTGGGTGACTTGATAGCAGCGGTGGCACAGGGGGAGGTGGAAGATCTGAAAAGAAGTATATAAAATACTTTGAAAGTCTGCCATTTCCAAATTTGTCAACATTAGTGTTACCATTAGACTCACATTCAATTGTGAAATAAAAATCTTAAAAGAATTGAACAATTGAAGACATCCAAAGAATAAGAAGACTAACAGTTTTAATGTACTCTCATTTTTATTTATCTGGCAGTCTTTACCAACTGACCCATCAGGGAACCTTCATGACTGGAGTGGATAGCCTACTCCTTCTCCAGGAAATCTTCCCAACACAGGAATTGAACTGGAGTCTGCCTTCATTGCAGATGGATTCTTTACACAGTGAGCTACCAGGGAATCCCTTATCTGGCACAGGAATATTGAATCATAGAGCTGGGACTTAGAGATTAGCTAGTTTTGGGATGGCTAATATGGATAAATATGCTATAGCTTTTTCTCCCCCAACTATGGCAGATCTTCCTAATTGATTTCACTGTAATGTTGCTGATCCCAGATGGATATCCTTACTCTTCAGGCAACCACTTCAGATTGATTGAGGTTGGCACTTGAGTTGAGACCTCTTTGCCATCGCTAATCTACCCTTCTCATTTTGTAGACAGGGAAGTTTAAACACACAGATCTTAAGTTATTTTCCAGACTTAAAGCTAAATATAATCAGAACCAGGACTAATGCCCTCAGATTCCTAATTTCTGATTCAGTGGTCTTTATACTATCATTTCATTCTATTGCATCTTCACAATCTACCTTCATTGGTATGGTCTCTTCACTTTGTAATATGGAGGTTTTAAACTAGATAATCATTAATATACATATAAGTTAATTTTTACCTATCTATAGTTATACATTAATATATTACAAATAATTGGATATTATATATAATTACACTTCTCACAGACATATTGAAAAGAAGGCATACAATTTTATATCTAGAAAATTTATTTTCTTTAAGTGGCATTACTTTTTTTAAAATGACTCCTAGGTACACTCCAGGGGGAAAAAAATAATATATATAATCTAGTAATAGTTGATAAGTTAATAGAAGAATATGAACCGATTCTAGTTTTAGTTTGTTCTGGCTATAGTATGGAGGATGAATTAAAAGGAAAGTCTTAAATCCAGGAGGCGAAAATGTTATTTTAATAACTCAGTAAATAATGATAGGGGACAGAATTGTACTGGTGACTTTCAGATGGAGAGTAGATGTGCTTGAGAGAGTTTAAGGAATAAAAATCAATATTATTTAATGATCAATGGAAAATAGCAGGGGAAGCGTGATATGTGTGCAGTTGCTCAGTCCTGTCCGACTCTTAGTGACCCCATGGACTACAGCTCACCAGGCTCCTCTGTCCATGGAATTTTCCAGAGAAGAAGATCGGAGTGGGTTGTCGTTTCCTCCTCCAGGGGATCTTCTCAACCCAAGGATTGAACCTTGGTCTCCTGCATCACAGGTAGATTCTTTACTACTGAGCCACCAGGGAAGCCCCAGACTATTCATTAAGTAACTTAAGATTTTTGCCATAGTTAACCAGTTGGATGAGGAAGGCAGGGATAAGAAAGAGATGGTTTGCAAAGGAAGAGCATGAGTTCTGTTTCAGAAAAGTGAACAGGAAGAACTTTTGAAGTATCCAGGCAGCTATATACAGGAGGTTTTAAATATAAAATCTGAATTTCATGGGAGGTCAAAACCAGAGATCTAGTGACTTGAAACTATCAGCATATTTTTTCTTTAGTCATGACTTTAGAAATGGTAATGTTTTCATAGTCTATGTGATATTAACAGAACAAATCAACTAAAACATAAATAGGGTATGTATTAATAGTAAATGTTAAATATTACAAAATTAAGTTTTTCCATAGAAAACATACATGACATGGTAAAAATTTTAAAGTATATAAAAACTTGGAAATAGAACCCTTCATATGTCCCTACCTTCATTTCAAATCCTTAATATTGATGCAGAGGTAATTAGTCTGAATGGATGTTTACAGATCATCCCAGAAATTATTTATGCCTAGAAAGCAAGGCGCCAAGTTGCATAATTCCAAGGAATACCATTCACTTAGGAACTATGTAAAATGGCCATATCTGGGGTTTTGGAGCACGCAGGTCTACCCACCAGAAAGTGACAGTCTTCCTTTCCTAATAACATACAACGATTGTATTTTTTTTCACCTAAATGTGTAGTTGTATACATTTCCATACATAAACATGTAGCTTTACCTCTTCTGATGAAAAGTTTGCATACTGTTCTGTTTTATAAATGTATCATTATTTATAAATACCAACAGAGGAAAATTTGTTTTCAGAGATATTACTATTATTGGCAATGGTCCAGTGACTATTATTTACATACAGTAGCATAAAAATTCTTAAATATTAAAATCGTGCCTTGAAAATTCATATATAATAGCAAATAAAGGGGTCTAGCAAGCCTCAGTTTTAATCTAGTGTTTCTCATTCTTGGTGGTTTTTTTTTTTTAAAGAATTAATCATTTTCTTTTGTTTCTTCTCTGTATTATTGCCACCTCTTAAGTAGATAAGAGTTTTTAAAAGTAATTTTATTTTGACTTTATGTGTCATATAACTAAGGCATTAGAATTCATTGTATTGATCTCTGAAAGCATAAATTTTGAGAAATCAGCTTACTTCCAGCTGTTTTACTTAGGACTCCATCATTAAAACTGGTCAGACTATTTCTTGCATACTGTTGTTGTTAATTCTCTTGGCTCACCATGTTCTCTTTTTATGTGAAAAATAAATAGAGGAAAATCAAAAGCTTTTTGTCTTAAAACATAAACTGTCATTGTCACTGGTGATGATTTTCCTCCTTCAACAACATTTTTTTAAAAACAACATTTAAAAAAAAGTTGTTGTTCAGTCTCTCAGTTGTTTCCAACTTTGCAACCCCATGAACTGCAGCACAACAGGCCTCCCTGTCCTTCACTACCTCCCAGATTTTGCTCAAACTCATGTCCATTGAATCAGTGATGCCATCCAATTATCTCATCCTCTGTCGTCCCCTTCTCCTCCTGCCTTCAATCTTTCCAGCATCAGGGTCTTTTCCAATGAGTCAGCTCTTTGCATCAGGTGGCCAAAGGAGTGGAGCTTCCCCTTCAGTATCAGTCCTTCCAATGAATATTCAGGGTTGATTTCCTTTAGGATTGACTGGTTTGATCTCTTTGCAGTCCAAGGGACTCGAAGGAGTCTTCACCAACACCACAGATCAAAAATATCAGTTCTTTGGCACTCAGCCTTCTTTATCATCAACTCTTGCATCCATACATGACTACTGGAAAAACCATAGCTTTGACTATTTGGACTTTGTCAGCAAAGTAATGTCTCTGCTTCTTAATATCCTGTCTAGGTTAGTCATAGCTTTCCTTCCAAATAGCAAGTGTTTTTTAATTTTATGGCTGCAGTCACTGTCTGCAGTGATTGTGGAGCCCAAGAAAAGAAAATCTGTCATTGTTTCCACTGTTCCCACATCATTTTGCTATGAAGTGATGAAACCAGATGCCGTGATCACCCTCATTGACTATTTATTTATTAAAAATAAACCAAAAGAGAGAAAAGACAGATTCTACTGAGTGACTTAAAGTGAAGAGACCCAAGGCTGAGCTGTTCTAAGTTCAGACTGAGCCTGTGACTGGGAATGCGAGAAGAAAAGTCTAATTCAGAATATACCTGGAAACAGAGGGAGTGAGTGACTGCAGACTCATTTCTGCACTATGTCCTTGCTACAAACTCAGACTGGATTGCAAATACAGCTTATCAGGAAGCTGATGGGTGCCACTATCGTCAAATCATAAAATGTCTGGGCTTGTCAGATATCAAAGCTGATGATTACTAGTATCATAAGATCATACAAAGTCTTGGGAATCTATGACTCTTGAGACAAAATCCATTACCAGATGCTCTATATAGATGCTATCTATAATATAGGTAGAAAAAGAAGAGAATGTGATGGTAATTTTAAGAGTTCAAACTTACTGTATATAACTGCCACTGCATATAATTAACAGAGGGGAATGATGGTAGGTGTAATTTCTAATATAAATAGATTACCAATTTTTTTTTAGGTATCACAAAATAAATACTGAGTCAAATCAGAGATTATTATAGTACAAATAATTTTATATTTCATAAAATAACAAATAGCACTTTCAGGTAATTCAATTAAAACTGGTCAGACTATTTCTTGCATACTGTTGTTGTTAATTCTCTTGGCTCACCATGTTCTCTTTTTATGTGAAAAATAAATAGAGGAAAATCAAAAGCTTTTTGTCTTAAAACATAAACTGTCATTGTCACTGGTGATGACTTTCCTCCTTCAACAACATTTTTTTAAAAACATTTAAAAAAAAGTTGTTGTTCAGTCTCTCAGTTGTTTCCAACTTTGCAACCCCATGAACTGCAGCACAACAGGCCTCCCTGTCCTTCACTACCTCCCAGATTTTGCTCAAACTCATGTCCATTGAATCAGTGATGCCATCCAATTATCTCATCCTCTGTCGTCCCCTTCTCCTCCTGCCTTCAATCTTTCCCAGCATCAGGGTCTTTTCCAATGAGTCAGCTCTTTGCATCAGGTGGCCAAAGGAGTGGAGTTTCCCCTTCAGTATCAGTCCTTCCAATGAATATTCAGGGTTGATTTCCTTTAGGATTGACTGGTTTGATCTCTTTGCAGTCCAAGGGACTCGAAGGAGTCTTCAACACCACAGATCAAAAATATCAGTTCTTTGGCACTCAGCCTTCTTTATCATCAACTCTTGCATCCATACATGACTACTGGAAAAACCATAGCTTTGACTATTTGGACTTTGTCAGCAAAGTAATGTCTCTGCTTCTTAATATCCTGTCTAGGTTAGTCATAGCTTTCCTTCCAAATAGCAAGTGTTTTTTAATTTTATGGCTGCAGTCACTGTCTGCAGTGATTGTGGAGCCCAAGAAAAGAAAATCTGTCATTGTTTCCACTGTTCCCACATCATTTTGCTATGAAGTGATGAAACCAGATGCCGTGATCACCCTCATTGACTATTTATTTATTAAAAATAAACCAAAAGAGAGAAAAGACAGATTCTACTGAGTGACTTAAAGTGAAGAGACCCAAGGCTGAGCTGTTCTAAGTTCAGACTGAGCCTGTGACTGGGAATGCGAGAAGAAAAGTCTAATTCAGAATATACCTGGAAACAGAGGGAGTGGTGACTGCAGACTCATTTCTGCACTATGTCCTTGCTACAAACTCAGACTGGATTGCAAATACAGCTTATCAGGAAGCTGATGGGTGCCACTATCGTCAAATCATAAAATGTCTGGGCTTGTCAGATATCAAAGCTGATGATTACTAGTATCATAAGATCATACAAAGTCTTGGGAATCTATGACTCTTGAGACAAAATCCATTACCAGATGCTCTATATAGATGCTATCTATAATATAGGTAGAAAAAGAAGAGAATGTGATGGTAATTTTAAGAGTTCAAACTTACTGTATATAACTGCCACTGCATATAATTAACAGAGGGGAATGATGGTAGGTGTAATTTCTAATATAAATAGATTACCAAATTTTTTTTTAGGTATCACAAAATAAATACTGAGTCAAATCAGAGATTATTATAGTACAAATAATTTTATATTTCATAAAATAACAAATAGCACTTTCAGGTAATTCATACCACTAATAGCTCAAACTGGGTTTAAAAAATGGGATCATGGAACTCATATATATGTTTAGTCTCTTTCTTTTTACAACTGTATAAACATTCTTTATATAAGACTCTCTAAATACCAATATAATGCATGTAAAGTAATACAAAAAAGCATAAACATGGAGACAATTCTGCCAGCATTCACTCACTACAGAGTTCCAGCACTCTATTCACATGACTGTTAAAAGTCCCAAGACCTTGTGATTAATGATATATCGAGTCAAAACAACATCATTCCAAAGAGGGTGAATTTATAATTTATGAAGAGTAGAGCTGTAGAAATGATGTAGACTTGTTTTTTAAGTCAAGTACGTAAACGAATCAGGAGCGATTGCAAAGGGAGTGGAAAGAATCTATTAGAAGGTCCTAGAAATGCACTTATGCTTGGCTTTAACTCAATAAAAGTCTGACTGATCAATATTCATATATTTGAACCCTGCCCTTTATCTGGGTGAAAGCGGCAAATATGAGATAAATAAAGAGTTAGATTCTGCCTGTCGGTATTCTACAGCAGCAGTCCTTCACTTTGCAATGAGTACTCCCTGGGTGTCTATGAGACCCAACATTTACCTACAGCACAAAGTATGGCTACAGTGCCATGAATTAGAGGCTGGTGGGCTGTTAAGGGCTCAATTGTGTCCTCTCTGAAATTCGTATGTTGAAGTACTAACCTCCAGCACCTCAGAATGTGACTTGTACTTGAAGACAGGATCTTTAAAGAAGCAGTTAAGTTACAGTGAGGTCCTTAGAGTGGGCCCTGATCCCATCTAACTGGTCCTTAAAAGAAGGGGGCACATAATATACACAGAGGGAAGACCAAGTAAAGACATGGCGAGAAGGAGGTCATCTATAAGCCAAGGAGAGAGGCTTCAGGAGCAACCAACCCTGACAACTCCATAAGCCTGAACTTATAGCCTCCAGGACTGTTAGGAAATAAACTTCTGTTGTTTAAACCACCTATGGTTTTCCCAGTAGTCATGTATGGATGTGAGAGTTGGACCATAAAGAAAGCTGAGCACTGAAGAATTGATGCTTTTGAACTGTGGTGTTGGAGAAGACTCTTGAGAGTCCCTTGGACTGCAAGGAGATCGTATCAGTTCATTCTGAAGGAGACCAGCCCTGAATATTCAATGGAAGGACTGATGCTGAAGCTGAAGCTCCAAATCTTTGGCCACTTGATGCAAAGAACTGACTCACTGGAGAGACACTGATGGGATGCTGGGAAAGATTGAAGGCAGGAAGAAAAAGGGATGCTAGAGGATGAGATGGTTGGATGGCATCACTGACTCGATGGACATAAGTTTGAGCAAAATCTGGAGTTGGTGATGGACAGGGAGGGCTGGCATGCTGCAGTTGCAAAGAGTCAGATACAACTGAGTGACTGAACTGAATTGAAGCCTCCTAGATAAGGCGGCTTACCAAGGATTATGACAAGGATCATAAAAAATTACTCTTTATCAGTTCAGATACAGATCTATCAGTTTAGGTTCTTTTTAATTTTTTCCTTATAGAGGTCACAAAAATTCTGTAAAGGAATTGATAATTTGAACAAAATGTACAAAGTAAAGATGCTGCATGCTCAAGACTGATACAGCATATATTGAAAACAGTTCACATAAAAAAATCTATTGACAATAATCAAACGCATCCATCATAATTGATTCAATCATCAAAATCCAAAAATGAAAAAAACCTCTCCATGTCTTATAGATCTATTTCTCATTTTCACAACTGGCAGCTCCTTAAGTTCGTTCTCCTCTCTCCTCTCTTCCTTCTTTAATAATTTAAAAAATTGTATTTGCCATAGAGATTTTTCATGAAATTCATTATGAATTCTTTTCAAAACCAAGAAAATGATTTCTGATAAAATGACTTTTCTTTCCATACTATAACCACTACTACCAAGTATGTGCATTTTTTATTTGGCACATTATGAAGAAAAGATTTCAGTTATTCAAGATGCATTATGGAAATGTACAAAATGGTTCATAGTTTTATATTTTTTCTTTACCAAGTCAGAAAACATCCAGAATTAAATTCAAGACTTGTTAGTAAAATAAGCATAACTCAATGACAGATGGTTATCAAAACGCTAAGAGGAAGTTAAAGCTAGTGTTTAACCATTTTGTCTATTTTTGTGACTTAGAGAAAATAATTACTGGCTTCTACATCGTGGTGTATATTATGACTATTCTGTATAATCACATGTAAAATGAACATTTAGAAATGTAAATAATATTTCATATTAATATGGCTTTTTGGCTTTACAAATATTTTAACATATTTCTTTGGTATTTCTGAAATTAAAAATAGCGTGGTTGCTTCATCACTCAATTTAATAGGTATTTTTCAGGGATTAGTTAGAATTTATATTTAATTATTAAACACTGAAATAAATGCTACAGAACATGGGGTGATGAATATAGATCACAATTTTCAAGCATATTATCATTTATAACTGCAATGCTATGCCCTCTAACTGACATGTTTACATTATTTAAAGCATTTTTAAAAGCATCACTCAATGCCAGAAGCCCCTCAAAACAAGTATAAATAAAAGTAGAAAGAGTTACACAAAGCTCTAGGCCAGATTTTCTCCCTGATGTATTCAACATAGATGCATTCACATCAAGGTTTGATGTTTGACCAGTTTTTCTGTTAGGAGCAGTCTCTTCTAGATAATAAACACTGATAGAACAGCTATAAAACTTGTAAAATGCCATTATAGGGGTCCCATAAATGTAAAACTGCCAATAGAGTTCGGCGATTTATACCTAGTTTTCGTCCCTTCTCAGAGGCAAACATGCTCAAAGCCATTATAATCACCCTTCAGAATCAGATAATATTCTGACAGCTCAGTTTCCCTGACAAAGGCGTCTCAGGCAGGATCTAGGAGGCCCAGGTGCGCTGTGTCATGCCAGTATTTAATGCAGTCTACTATCAGATAGATGCTAGTGAGAGAAAATATTCTGAATAAAGTACAGATAATAGCATGGACAGCCACTCATTGCAAAATTACTTGTGCTCATTATGCTGTGAGCTCCGTATTAAATTTTTTCTGTCAAGTGGCAGGAATCACGGGGAGAAGTGCCTCAGAAAACCCTCCTTGTAACCTTAGATAAGGATCTATAATATTAGGCTTTCATATGATAATGGCAAATGATGCCCTTTTTGAAAAACTGCTGACTGGTAATGAAAGTTCTAATCAGATTGTGGTTGGAGGGGACCGGGAGGTGGGGACGGTATCTGTGATACCCTTCTTCCCCCGACCCTTTTAGTAAAATTTAGCAAACTTGACAAGATGGGTGAGCCTGAGAGCATTTATCTTACATGAATTTCCAACAAAGCCCTTGAGGTTGTTTTATAAAACGAGAAGGTGGCGGTTTAATAAATGCTGAGCCACCTGAGGCACTTTTATTAAAGGCTTTCTCTAGACAACACTGGAGAAGGCAATGGCACCCCACTTCAGTGCTCTTGCCTGGAAAATCCCATGGACGAGGAGCCTGGTGGGCTGCAGTCCACGGGGTCACTAGGAGTCGGACACGACTGAGCAACTTCACTTTCACTTTTCACTTTCACCATTGGAGAAGGAAATGGCAACCCACTCCAGTGTTCTTGCCTGGAGAATCCCAGGGACGGAGGAGCCTGGTGGGCTGCCGTCTCTGGGGTCACACAGAGTCGGACACGACTGAAGCGACTTAGCAGCAGCAGCAGCTAGACAACATCACAATGTTTGCGATATCTGCCTGTGCTCCCTCTAGAATACAAACCTCACCTCTTCAGGGACAGTGGAGACAGTATGTGAAGGCATCAAGGAAGATGATTCCATTTGCCTTTTGGTGCACAAACTGTAAGTAACACCACTATAGTTAGACTTTATATTCAAATGAGTTTATTGTCTTCTATTTGAATGCAAAATTCGCCAAGGAAAAAAGAAAGTAAGGACATTGTGGAAGAGTTATCAGTGATGAAGATTAATCCCAAGCCATTACTTCAACTACAGTAATATCTACTTGTTTAAACTATATAATAACATTTTAAAACTATTTAAAGTATTATCCTTTGTTAACTTCCTAACTAACCCACTTACTAGAAAACTGCAGGGACTTGAAATGCCTGACAAGATATGGAAGGTGATCATTCCTCTAAGTAATATGAGGCTTACTGTTAATGAATTTTTAATGTAATTTCTAATGTCAGTGGATGCATTTTCAAGTCAGAGAGAGCCAGGGTAAAGAAGCGAGATTCATAGATGTTTTCATCCATTTCAATGGACTTACCATCTGTGTAGGCTTCTCTGCGCAGATGTCCTGGCTGGTGTTTTTGTTTCTTGGCGGGTCTGGCCTTCTGTACTACAGCAGCACTCATGTTGCTGTCTGTAGAAACCGGACTTGTGGGTCTAGGGCACTGCGACGCATGAAAATGGCGGCGGCCTGAGAAAAACATCAGAGCCAAACTCAGCAATAAAGTTTAACAGCAATAATCAAAACAAAACATTAAAACTAGAAATAGTCCTATTAAAAAAAACCCTTGTATAAATGATTTTAGTAAACAATGCTGAGTTGCTTCAGTCATGTCTGACTCTGTGCAACCCTATCGACATAGCCTGCCAAGCTCCTCTGTCTATGGAATTTTCCAACCAAGAATACTGGAGTGGGTTGCCATGCCCTCTTCCAAGGGATCTCCCTCAGTGGCTCAGCAGGTAAAGAATCTGTTTGCAGTGAAGGAGACACAGGAAATGTGGGTTCAATTCCTGGGTCAGGAAGATTCTTGCCTGAAAAATCCCACGGACAGAGGAGCCTGGCAGGCTCCATGGGTTGCAGAGTCAGACATGACTGAGTGACTAAACTTATCCTAGTAAACAATAGGATTTTTGTAATGCTGCTTGAGCTATCCACTGGAAAAAATACCCTAAAAGTATTTTCATAGTCTTTTTTTAAAAACCTTTGTACTTTTATTCTGCTAAAGTTCTTGATACCTATGCATTAAAGAAAAACATTGTAACTATTTTTGCAGCTACCATCACTAAATTGTTATTGTTAAACAAAACTACTAATTAAATTTTAACATAATATATTCAATGTCTGCTTCTTTCTCAAAAGGAATAGCCAGAGCCCTTAAGAAATTCATGTTCTAAGAATAAACAGTACAAAACATGTCCCTTATTTTAATTAAATATGCTTGTGCTCTTTTCTGAAGACAGACTCCTAAATTTGAGTATATTCTCAGGTATTTTTTCCTACTTTGGCCTAAAATTTAGCTAGCTCACATACCTAGACCGGCCAAAACTACTCACACGCCCGTTCTCTTAAAAGATATTTATTTGCTGCTTCTGGATATTTGAAGTGACCCCTCCAGAGACGTTTATGTCTTTTGGTGCTGGTGTAAGTGGTTTTTCATTATTTTGATCTTGGAGGGACAATATTCACAGGTGATAAATGAACCTGATACTCAGACATGGTACACTGCTGTGCTCTCAAATTCTCTGGCTTTCTTACAGAGACACAGTACAACAAAACAAAATATTTAATCCATAATGGCAATGGAGAGCTATTGGCCCTATCCTTGATCTTTGTTGTTTTGGTTTCTTGAAATTCCAGAGATTCAAATGCAGAACTTCCTGTGTACCACAAGAAAGTTCAGAGAGACCAAGACAATATGTGTTCTGGCTATAAACAGTAGCAGTCACAGAAAGTAAAATCAACACATTTACAGGTGATAACTGAAGCATTAAATAATAGATATTAATGTGGCCTAGTGAGATACAATGTGATTGGATTATTCATTCATATTACCTTCAAGCTATAGGATAAGCAGCACCCTTTCAGGAAAAGAACATTTTAATAGCCAGACTCTAATGCATGTTTTGTTCATTATAATCATGAGCTAAATGAAAGTCAGAAGAGCTACTAAATTACAATACAATGAAATATTAAACCAAACTCTCTTTAGCTATGATGGAGACTATTACAATTAAAGTTACATATCCATGAAAAGAGAGAATTAGGGCTGAGACTTAACCCATTTCTCATTCTATTGTGTAAGGCCATCTACTGCTCATAGACCCTGAGGCATGAAGTCGTTTACAGATGAATTTTCAAAATTATTTCTATGTCTCGTTGATTCAATGAACTGAAAAACACCCTTAATGCAATATGAAAGCAGTAGTTTGAGATGCTTAATTTCAAGTACTTATTTTTTTACAGATTAAAAAGTAAGGAGAAACAAAACCTATATAGAGAGTTAGATGTTATTTATTAGGAACCATAGATTGGTTTGGATATTATTTTATTATACGCAGCAGCTCCTAGGGGAAAAAAATGAAAATTGGCTTAATATCTTCAAGCATAGGGCTGGCTAAAATAAGTATGCATTCTACAATAATACTTTGAGAGATATTGATATAATTTTTTCCTATAACATATTCTTGATTAATAATATATAGAAAAAAGCTTTATGAAGGGAGCTAAATTTTCTTTGAATATATTCTACAATGATAAGATATAATGACCAATTCAACATCTAAAGAGACCATGGAATATTCTCTTGGAACATGGAAAATAACTGCAACAATGTGATAGTTACTAAGCTAAGAAAAAAATAAAACAATAAGATAATAACTATTGATCTGCTGTGATAATCTTTCTTTCTCAGAAATGTCTCTCTTTCTTATTGATCCCATTATTTTTATTCTATTTGTATATTTTTAGTTACCAGAAATATCATATATATTGAACATGTTTATGAATATATGTATTCCATTTTACAGAAATTAAAATCATGTGAAAATATATATACTTAAAACTTTTTTCTTTCTTATACTATTTACTTTCTAAACAAAGATGGGAGTAGGAAATAAGTATAAGAGAATTAAAACATAAGAATGGATATATAGTAATTAAAAACAGGCTACTGGTAATAAAAGGGGAAATAGAAAAAACATATGAGCATTTAGATTAACTTGCTCTCCAAATCATTAGAGTAACAATGTTTAGTTTAAGCACAGAACATACTTATGCTTGCAAAAGTATATATATTATAAATATCTTTATATTTTCTCAATTAAATTAGTATTCTAATGAGAGGCATGAAAAGAATGGGGGTTAAGGAGAAATAGCCCACTTTCCAACAGTTGAGTGTCCCCCCCAGACATTTATCTGTTTCTCCTAGACAATTTCTAATTAAATGGGATGCGTGAACTACCTCAATTAATTTTATTTTGGTGACTTTTATGTAACACAATCTCAATGTAATTGATCACAGGCATTCCAAAAGAAGTTGCACTTATATTTGCTAAGACTGTCTATCTTAAAAATGAAGACTTTTCATTTGTAGCTTCACTCACATTACATATGATTTATTAAATAAAATAGAAGATTTAAAAAATCTTGTCAAGAAAAACGGACAAGGCATGATACGTCATAATCTTGGACCTTGGTCTCCTTGCTGTGCTGTATTTAGTGCCTCAGTCCTGTTGGACTCTGTGTGACCCCACTGATTGCAGCCCACCAGGCTCCTCTGTCCCTGGGGGCTCTCCAGGCAAGAATACTGGAGTGGGTTGCCATGCCCTCCTGCAGGGGATCTTCCCAACCCAGGGATCAAACCCAGGTCTCCCTCACTGCAGGTGGATTCTTTATTGTCTGAGTCACCTAGGAAACTTGGCAGTCAAAACCAGGGTGGTGACAGTTGTATTTCATATAGGACACTAGATTATGGAGATAATCAGCAACTGGCAAATACATATAGAATTTTCTTTTTTTTTTTTTCTCTTCTGGCTTGGTGAGAAGTGTACGACTTACCAGCAGCATCCTGCATTTGGCGCCGGGCCACTTTCAGACCAGCATACTCCGCTGCCGCTGCGACAGCCTGGGCAAAATCGGCATCAGTGAAAAAAGAGCCATCAGAAGAACTAACGCTGGAGCGTCCGCTGGAAATGTTGTCCTCCTCTGAGGCAGAGCCCCAACCATTGATCATGGACCCAGTGACGGAGCTCTCCAGGTCCCCGACACTGGAGGCAGGGGTCTGCTCAAGCCCACGTAACAGAAGCCTCCTGGTCTGCATCTTGGCTACTTCCATGTCGGCTTCGTCTTCTTCCTCTTCTGGCACATCGGTATCCATATCTGAGACAAGGGGTCCTGAAATGTAGCCGTAGGTGTGGGGTGGGGAAATCGGCCTTGGAGGTGGAGGAGGGCTCACCGGCTGCCGTCTGTAGGGAAATGAATAAACAGGCATGGCTTAGCTCATTACTTAGGACACAAAAGTGTCAACTAACCAAGAAATTCACATAGTGGTAGTTTAGTCTCTAAGTCTTGGCCCACTCTTGTGACCCTATGGACTGTAGCCACCAGGCTCCTCTGTCCATAGCATTTTCCAGGCAAGAATACTGGATTGAGTTGCCATTAAATTCACAAGTATATCCTTTGGATTTTTGCTTCCATGGAGCTCATTTGTTCAGGAAAAACAACGGGAAATCAGGGCACGCTTAAATTTTTATTTTTGAGTTGTAAGAAATTTATCTCAACACCAGAGGTACTTTTAAAGAAGCTGGGCTACCTTTTGATTCAGGCTTAATAGAAATAGACTCATCTATGGATAAGTCTCCTTATGTTTTATCTTTTGGGTTGCTGTTGTTCGTCCCCAAGTCACATCTGACTCTTCATCACCCCATGGACTGCAGCACACCAGGCCTCCTGTTCAGTTATGTTCAGTTAAAAAGGGGTGAAAAAAAGTGGTAAGCAATACCTATTTTGAAATTGACACCTATGTATTTGTCCTAAAGCATATGGAATATTGGGGCTTCCCAGATGGTGCATTTGGTAAAGAAGCCACCGGCTGGCTCAATGCAGAAGTCACAAGAGACACCGGCTTGATCCCTGGTTTGGGAAGATCCCCTGGAGGAGGAAATGGCAACACACTCTAGTATTCTTGCCTAGGAAATCCCATGGACAGAGGAACCTGGTAGGTTACAGTCTATGAGGTTGCAAAGAGTCAGACATGACTGAGCATGCACGCATGCTCTATATGGATTATTACTGACAACTTAGAATGATCAAAGACAGAGACATTAGTTCTGAAACAGGCTGCTACATAAACGTATAAACATGTTCCCTTCTCTTTCCTTCATGGTCACTCCTACTATTGCAAGCGAATGGACATATTCATTTTGACTACAGAGAGTAGAATTTTATAGGATTAAAATATTATGCATTGAGCATATGATACAATTTCCTTTAGATTTTATTCTATTAAAGAAATAGCCAAGAGTAATTTTTCTCCAAATTGCTCACTTATAAATATTATTAGCTATTTTCAAGTATATGACTTTACCATTATTCCTCCTATCTGTTTAACAAAATGTTTACAGGAATTTTTCTTGGTGCTCTGGATTTAAGTTCACAGAATTAATAGTAACTGGTTTCAGCCATCTCTCCACAGATCTAGAGAACTTCAGTTAAAAGCAGTCTTTCTTCTCCCCTCTTGCACCATCAAACACAGTGAACAGAAGATGACTAAGAAGGCAGAGAGTAGTTAGACATTAGTGGAAAGCAAGGTTTGTGGAAAGAAGTTATTCCCAAATGGGAAGAATGCCAAGAGATTTCCTAATTGGGAAAGTGCCTGAAAAACAGGGAACATATATAGTGATTCCTCCCTGGAGGACTACCTAGTGATGTGCTCAACAGTTTCAGTCAGTGTTCTTGTTGCTGTTCAGTTCTAAGTCATGTCTGACTCTTTGCAACCCTATGGACTATAGCATGCCAGGCTCCTCCATCTTCCACTGTCTCCTGGATTTTGCACAAATTCATGTCCATTGAGTTGGTGATGCTATTAAGCAAGGTTACAAAGAGCTGTCTAAATGAGGTTGCATGCTAAGTTGCTTCAGTCATGTACAACTGTTTGCAACGCTATAGACTATAACCTTCCAGGCTCCTCTGTCTGTGGGATTCTCCAGGCGAGAATACTGGAATGGGTTGCTATGCCCTCCTCTAAACAAGGTTAAAAAGGTAATATAAGGGAAATCTCTTTTCAAAAGGTCATGACAACACTTCATCAAATTCTGAGCTCCTGAGAATAAAGAGAATAGAGTCACATGTACCCCAGGGTTCACTGCAGCACTGTTTACAATAGCCAGGATGTGGAAGCAACCAAAAGGTCCACTGAGAGATGAATGGATATAGAAGATATGGTAAATATATATAATGCAATATTCCTCAGGCATAAAAGTGAACGAAGTTGGAACATTTGTAGAGATGTAGATGGATCTAGAGTCTGTCATACAGAGTCAAGTACGTCAGAAAGATAAAAATATTATATATTAATGCATATACACAAAATCTAGAAAAATGGTACAGTAGAATTGTTTGCAGGGCAGGGATAGAGATGCATTTGTAGAGAACAAACATGGATGCAGTGGGGTAAGGGGAGAGTGGCGTGAATTGGGAGAACAGCATAGATACATTTATACTACCAGGTGTAAAGAGCTAGTGGGAAGCTGCTGTACAGCACAGGGACCTCAGCTTGGTGCTCTGTCATGCCCAAGAGGGATGCATTGGGGGTGGAGGAGGGAGGCTTAAGCAGGAGGGGATATATGTGTACATATGGCTGCAATCCATGGGGTCGCTAAGAGTCTGACACGACTGAGCGACTTCACTTTCACTTTTTACTTTCATGCACTGGAGAAGGAAATGGCAACCTACTCCAGTGTTCTTGCCTGGAGAATCTCAGGGACGGGGGAGCGGTTTGGCTGCCGTCCACGGGGTCACACAGAGTTGGACACGACTGAAGTGACTTAGCAGCAGTAGCAGCATGGCTGATTCACTTTATTGTACCGTGGAAACTAACAGAACATTGTAAAGTAATTATACTCCAATAATATTTAAAAAAACAAAACAACAACAAAAAAAGAAAAACAAGCCTGCCACTCTAAGCACTAGTGCTGGAGGGTAGATGAGATTAGGATTTGGTGCTCTCTGGTGACCCTATGGCTTGGGAGACTAGCAGAGACCGAGTGTGAATGCCACTGACTGGGAGTCTACCTGAAGATGTGGCTAAATTGTTCACGGACTACACACGTCTATAGATGTTGTCCAGGATGGAGTGATTCATCAGTGGAAGCTGGTGCCAGCCCCCTTCCCTCACCATCCTTATGACACTCATAAAGCAAGATGAGACAGAACAGTCATTAGGGCTGACCAAGAAGGAGACTGGATCCTCGTCCACTTTACTCTTTTTATGTACCCTCATCCTTGCCTTAGCACTTAAGAGAATTGACTGGGAAGAGCAAGAAAGGAAGTGATTAAAAACGGAACACACTACTTACGCCATGTCACCATGGCTACAGACATGTTCAGTCTGCAAAAAAATCTGGACGTGTATAACTCTAGTTTTAAAATTAATAAGACCGAGTAATAAATTAAAAGAAAGCATACAAACAAACCCAAAAAGTTTCTGCTCAAGATCTAATTTGCAGACCTGCTACGGAGAGGAAAAGGGAAATTCAATATAGCACAGTGCTTAGGGTGGCATGATAGTTGTTTGAAGAAAAAAGTTTAGTGCTTTTTATTCCAATGAATTGAGACACTTCAGTAAACACGTTTTATTAACACAAATAGAAGGCATTAAATAAAAGATTAGTAAAAAATACCATAATTAACTAATTGGTTGAGCACCCTACTTTGCAGCTAAGAATTATACAATGTTCGCTTATTTAATTCTCACAACAGTATTCCAGGGTATTTATTTTATTATTGTTTTAACAATGAGGATATTGAAATTCAGAGGAATTAAAGACCTTGCCAACGTTCCCATGACTAGTATGTATAAAATTTAGAATTTAATCTCACATTCCATTTCCAAGGTGATGGCCTTTCCTCTAGGTACGGTGTTATTATACATATGTATTCACATATACAGGCTTCCCAGGTGGTGTGAGTGCTAAAGAACCCACCCACCTGCCAATGCAGGAGATGTAAGAGAAGTGGGTTCGATCTCTGGGTTAGGAAGATCCCCTGGAGGAGCGCACTACAACCCACTCCAGTATTCTTGCCTGGAGAGTCCCATGTATAGGAGGGTTACAAAGAGTTGGACATGACTGATGTGACATTGTACACAGACACGCATGCACATATGCACAGATGTATGTACATATGTAACATACTGATATATACATATACACAGTTCTTTAGTAAAATGTATTTTTTTTTATTTTTGGGTGGTTTCTAATGCATCTGTGTGTGGTACTAGAAGAAATATGAATAATGTACCAAAGCTGAAGTTATTTAAGAGATTAAAATGGATAATTGCTTCAATATGGAATATGTTATACACACAGGAGGAAAACCTTTGTTTAATTTGGATGGCAATAAAATACCATACTTAAAAGTCAATTTACAGCCTTTGTCAGCCAGCACATCCAAAATACCACAAGAAACTTCTTTTTTTAAATACATGTAAGACTTTTTAGCACAAAAGGAGCTATTTTGACCATCAGTGAAGGGATGTAGGACAGCCAACTTCACCATGAAAAGATGTCAGCATTGTTGCATGTGGATAAGTCACATTATGTGACGCCAAAACATCTTCATGTTAAATGAGGACTGGCTTTTAACTACGAACACCCCGGGCAAATGCTGGGGAAAGACAGAAAATTTTATTCAAACCATCTGTAAATAAGGCAAGCCCAGGGAACGTGTGATAAACATGTACAGTTTGAAATATGTAGTATATTCTATTTGAAAACAAAAAGCTATTTCAAGATGCTGTATTCAAGTGGGACTAGCCCAAATAAGCCTCAACTCCCCTCAACTTCTCCCCCTGAGGGGTTTCAATGTCTTCTGAAATAATGTACCAGTATATGGCTGCGAATCACAATACTCTAGGCTCCTGCAAAATGATGCCTTCATAAACATGTTCAAGAGAAGAACAGAATAATTCCATTAATTTATGAGAGCAGGTATCTATATAGTTTACCATAAACCATTTGCCAGGCAAAAGATGAAAGGGAGAAAATACATACCTTCAGTTTTTTGCTAAAACTGGTATAGCGTTAATATTTTGTATGATTAACCATTCCCCAGTTTTTAACAGACAAGATATTTAATTTTCTTTGACTTGTTTTCCTTCCAACTATATCATACTCAGTTCATCTACACTAATAAGGTATCAGTGAATTTCCTATTCCACACATGCAATCTACTTTCAAAAGATTTTTTTTTTTTTACTAAATAGTAACTACAATAAACGCAATAGTATCAGATACTTTTGAAAACAATATATGCAAACACATTTAATTATATTATTCTCATAGTCAGTCTGAAGAGAGAGATGAAAGATTACTATTGTGTTAGTCATCTAGTTTATCCAGTTTTAGACAAAAATGGAATACTTTAGAAGCTCATTAGAATGTCAAAATTGTAATATCCACAATAATGCTAGTATGAAATGCTTATCTAATTAAATATTGCACTTATAACGGTTTTATCTCAGTAATTTCTTATTCATGTACATTACACTATTTGTAATGTCCATAATCAATGAACATAAAAGTAAAATATGTATTCATTTTTTAAACATTTATTCTGTATCAACTATGGTGAAGAAACTTCTAGGTTCAAGACCAAAGGAATCATAAGAAAGAAGACCTTAGGTAATGGTTTACAGTTTGTACTTTAAGACATAGAAAGATTCAATTTTAAGGCACTCACATTTAATAAACTAACTATGCCACCAGGCCATGGCAGACTGTATTTTACAAAGATGTTTATAACAGTATCTTCTATCCACAATGGTCTTCTGGGATGAGATTAGCTCTCTGCTTCATCAAGAGTGGGAGTTTAGTTCTATGTCCTGAATCTGGGTGGATCCCACAGCTGCTCTGGCCATAGACTATGGCAGAAGCCAGACTGTGCCAGTGCTGAATGCAGCTCTTACCTGGCCTGGCAACTTCTTTTCCCTGACCTATAAGGAGGCTGCTGCCATGGAAGGAGTGCCACTCGCCTGAGATCTCTGTGTTAAGAGAAGCCTGGACTATGGTGGAGAGACCCTGGAGGAGGAGACTGCACGTGGAGAGAAAGGCCATGGAACCCTGAGATGGCAGGCATATGATGGAAGAATCTAACCTGGAAGTAGATCTCGCAGCCCCAAAGACCAGAAGAGGCCATGTGGGCTGGTGATGAATTACCCAGTTGAATCCTTTCATAACTTCTGACTAGTGGAATTGCAAGTAAAAGAAAATGGTTTTAGGTGATGACATTTTAGTGTTGTTCATAGGCAGCACTAGAAACAGGCACTCTGCTAGAAATTCAGTTAAATAAAATAGACATAATCCTTGACTAAAGGGACTTATAGTCTAGTGGAGGCAACAAACAGTTAATTAAACATGCAATGATAATGCAGTTTTCTCCAAGCTCCAGGACAGAAGGTATCTAGGGCACTGTGGGAACATGTAGAATTGGTGCCAACTTAGAGCTGGGCCATCAGGGAAAGACTGTATGGAGAGTATCTTCCATTTAATCTTGGATGAAAAGGATACACAAGTATTAGCTCCACAAAAGAGAGGGGATAATGGTGTCCCAGGAAGATGAGACGGCCAGTGGAAAGACCTCGACAGAGCTGAGAGTGCTGGCTGTTTCAGCACTTTACTCTGGAAATCTGGAGTCAAGGCAACAGCCACAGCAAGGAGGGGAGTGAAAATGGCTAAGCATGGGGAGGCATGCAGGGGTCAGATCACAAAGAGCCTTGATTGTTCCATTTAGGAATTTTGCCTTTATTCTAAGGGAAATGAGAGGTCACTGAGAGATTTTAAGCAGTGGAGCGACTTGATCAGGTCGCATTTTAGGAAAATGCCTCGGCACAGTCTGCAGCAAGACGATTAGGATGAAGAAAGGGCAGGGCTAAAGGCAACAAGACCACTTATGGACCATTACCGGGATTACAGACAAGAGAAAATGGCTGGAGGAAGTAGGAAAGTGCCTTTATGGCTGGAGATACGTGCACTGCTCTGTGTGATCAGCAAGCAGTAAAAATCTGCAGGAACAGGTATTTGGCTATAACGGTCTGATTCTTTGGAATGAAATTTATAGAGAAATAACTATCTGTCTTTAATGAATGTATCATTAGTGGAGTGACAAGAAACAGAAGTCATCTACTACATGGGTAGGCTTCCGAATAGGCTAAGGGTTTTGAGAAGAGGCTTGACTCAAAGACTTCACTAGAGATGGGAATCACAGCATCATGTCTACTATCAAAAAACTAGACATGACTCATATGTCTAATATTAAGAAATTTTAAAAATAAATAACAGTACACATTTGTTTAAGGTGAATATCTAAATAGTCATTGGCATGGAAAAATTCACTCTTCAGTGAAAATAGTACTTTATAAGATTATATTGGCAAATATATCATCACATCACAAATTCAAAGCAATGTGAGATTATTATATGGAGATGAAGGTCAGAAAAGATCTTTACTGAGGACTTAGCAGTGACAATTTCTGACTACAGAGATCATTGGTACTTTTGTATTTTCACTTTATCTGTATTTTCAAAAATTTCTAGGGTAAACATGTAGGATACACCTTCAGCATAGAAGAACAGTAATAGTTTTTTGTTTAATGGGCTTTCATCTACTTCTTTTTCAAAAATATTTTCAGGCAAATTAAACATTTTATTATTTATTTCATTTTTTGCCATGCTGCACAGCATGTGGGATTTTAGTTCCCCAACTAGGGACTGAACCCGTGCTCCCTGCCTTGGAAGCATGGAGTCTTCCCACTGGACCACCAGGGAAGTCCCATGGGGTTTCATCTACTTCTTATTAGTGCCTAGGGTTATTTCCAGCAGCAATCTGGAGATATGATTCTTGATACCTTCATAGACTGAAAGTCAAATCTTTTATTTATTTTTTTTAATTAATTTTTATTTTTAAGTTTGTTTTGCTTTACAAACCTTTTAAAACAGGCTGAATGTAGTCAAAGAGGATTTTTGGTAGAGATACTCAGTGCATTTCCCAGTATACTTGTTCACCTTGAATTCACTCCCCTAAAACAGTAGCGAGTAAGTCAACTTCACATTCTCCTCTAGTAAAGGATTCCGCTTATCAGATTTTTACTGAAGAAAGCTTTGTGGAACTTGATGATGGGAGCAGGACATAAGCATTGCTCTCAAAGAGCTTGTGATTTAAACAGGGAAAGAGACACAAATCGCCAGCGCTAATGCAACGTGAAAACCTGATTACTGTGGTAACAGAGTGGTGAATAGATCATGATGAAGAGTAAACAACAAGATGAGTAGATTTTTGCCAGGCAACAAGAAGAAAGTTGCAGAGGTGGTACATCTGAACAGAGCTTGGAAAGATGAGAAATGCTGGCCAGGCCATCAAGAGAAATAGCATGTACCAAGACACCTGTGCTCAGTGAGGACACTAAGGATTTTGGTGACAGTCATGGAAGCAAGAGCAGCCTGACCCCCCAACACTAGCTCCAGTACTGCCTTCTGTGGACTGGTTCCTGGCATTGCTGACAAGCTGCTGGTGAGTTCAAGGTAAATTCAGGGAATTTCAAACAGACTAACTAGAAAAGTGGATGTGTGGAAGTATTGGGAGGGAAGAGGTAAGTAAAGAGGACTGTAAAAGGTATTAAAACAGGGCTAAATAGTAAGACTTGACTCTGAATGTGCAGTAACATTACTAGACTGGTGGGTAAAGAAAAACAGTGTGGAGAGTGGACAGAGAAGTTGAGAGAAGTGGTGATCAATGCAGGGATACAATCACATTTAAAGGGATCAGGACTGAGGGTCTGCCTTCGGGGCTCTAGGAAAGGAAACATAGGAACAAAATTAAGAGTATTTTGGAGTTAGAAATGAAGGGACTGGTGAATAATTTAATTGGGGGAATGGTAGTAAGACAGTGGAAAAAAATGGAGAGAAGGCTTTATATTGATGATTCAATGGTTACTTTCTGAAGCCTGATGGAAGTAAATGGTATAAGCCAGCACTCAGAGGACTGAGGTGCGAATAAGAATTAGGAAGGTAAAAGTGACCAAAGAATCCTACAGAGTAGGAGAGACCAAAAGCAGCATAAAAAGGGGAGGCTAAGGGAAGTTTAAAAAGTAATAGGGTTAACTCTAAGGAGAAAGGATTGAATCAAAAGGAAAAGGCTGAAAAGGCAAGATAGACAAGCTGATTTTTGATTGTGATCAAGAAAGGTGAAGAGGTTGACCTAAGGAAAACAAAAGAAGTGCTTTCCAGGAAGAAGATACTGGGTATCATTTGTAACACAGAGGAGGATGCTGAGGAAATAGGTAATTTGAAAGAATGAGAAAAGAATGTTGAGATATTTCAGAGCTAACAGCTTCTATTAGCATCTCATTTTCTCTGAATAAGAGTGGCAGCAGAGATGGCTGTGACCTTAATAGGGAAAAGAGATGTCTTATTTGTTCTCAATCTTCCTGAAGTTCCATGGGTTAATAACATTAAATTTAAATGTCTGGCAATCCGACTCCCCCCTTGTCACGCAGAAGAAAATTTAACTACTTCCCTCATTTTACAGAGTATACGAGTTAAATTTGGTAATAACCTCTTACTGATAGAATAGTTCAAAGCACTGCAAGTTCTGTTTTGATCTACAGAATTCAAGCAGCATAAACCAGAATTTGTTATTCATTCAAGAATATTGAGGGGAGATCTGGGGCAAATAATATACTCAGTTTCAAATGAAATTAGGGATACAGAGAATAATATATATATATATATATATAATGTGTCAAGGACAATAAAATACTACAAACAAAATCATCAACAATGAAAGAAGTGCTGATATGATGCAGTAATAGCTTTTATATGGTAGAAATGACAAGCAAAGGATTTGTGCATAACAAACGTGCTGGTTGGCAAGCTGAAAACATAGGTTAAAAAGTCTAAGACACATATACAAAGCTGATTTTTGATCATGATCAAGAAAGGTAAAGAGGTTGACCTTTTCAAAAGAACAAAAGAAGAGTTTGCCAGGAGGAAGATATGGGGTACCATTTGTAACACAGAGGAGGATGGTGAGGAAATAGGTAATTTAAAAAGTAATTTGAATTCCATATATATGTGTAAGTATACTGTATTGATGTTTTTCTTTCTGGCTTACTTCACTCTGTATAATCGGCTCCAGCGTCATCCACCTCATTAGAACTGATTCAAATGTATTCTTTTTAATAGCTGAGTAATACTCCATTGTGTATATGTACCACAGCTTTCTTATCCATTCATCTGCTGATGGACATCTAGGTTGCTTCCATGTCCTGGCTATTATNGCAGATGAATGGATAAGAAAGCTGTGGTACATATACACAATGGAGTATTACTCAGCTATTAAAAAGAATACATTTGAATCAGTTTTAATGAGGTGGATGACGCTGGAGCCGATTATACAGAGTGAAGTAAGCCAGAAAGAAAAACATCAATACAGTATACTTACACATATATATGGAATTTAGAATGATGGTAATGATAAACCTGTACGCAAGACAGCAAAAGAGACACAGTTGTATAGAATGGCCTTTTGGACTCTGTGGGAGAGGGAGAGGGTGGGATGGGTTGGCAGTGTGGCAATGTAACATGTGTGATATCATAAGCGAAACGAATTGCCAGTCCAGGTTTAATGCAGGATGCAGGATGCTAGGGACTGATGCACGGGGATAATCCAGAGAGAGGGTGTGGGGCGGGAGGGTGGAGGTGGGGGTCGGGATTGGGGGTTCATGTACACTCATGGCTGATTCATGTCAATGTGTAACAAAACGAATACAGTATTGTAAAGCAAAACAAACTAAAAAATAAAAATTAATTAAAAAAAAAAAAAGTAATTTGAAACATACTATTAGTAGCTTAGACAAAAGGACTGTAAGCTAACATCTCAACCAAAGTAAAGATACCTGAAGTCAGCACAAAATGAATATACCAAATTCATCCTGTAACATTACAGCTTTTAAAGAACAAATCACTCTGCAGTCTGAATTTGAAAAGACAGGAGGAAAACCTCTCCTTCACAGACTAAAGACATGGCATGGCCGCGCATAAAGAAAACTAAAATACAAAACCACCCGTCGGCAATAAGACGTTATAAGATTTAAAAAAAAAAAAAAAGATTAGCAACCCATATATTTACTACATGGTCTCCATGTGTTTATGAATGCAATTATCCTAAGTGGGTGAGAATTAAGGCACATTATTTTATGGTTGCAAGTTCACTGGGATCAATTAATCTAATGTTCTGATCAACAATATTACTTGATATGCTAATTACCAGGGAGGGCTTCCTGTGTGATGATACTGGAAAAAAAGCCCACATGACCTGGAAAGGACTTCGGGTAAGAGCATTCTGTAAATGCCACTTAGGAGTGGAAATGAGCCAATCTGTTAGTGAAGAAGCCGAATGACCCCCATACCTCCTGTCAGGCTGGTGCTGCCCATGGCCCAACTCCTCGGGACAATCCTGTAACATGGGCTGGAGTTCTTCCTGGGGAGAGGGCGTGAGAGTGGCGGTGGACTGATGGCTGTAAGACACGGCAGCCGAGAAGAGGCGGCTCCCCGCACTGGGGGAGTGGGACCTCGTTCATCTTCCTCCTCTTCTAGTTCACCTTGTTGCAGATACATCCGTGCAGGGGGCACGGGGCATGGCATTTCTTGCTCATAGCTAGAACAAATGATAAGACACTTAGACTCACTTCAGGTTATTCCAATGAACTACCTGTAGAGTGAGCGAAATATTAGTGTTGAATGGCTTTCAGGCCACCTTCAGAAGGTATTGTTGGGACTCCCCTGGTGGTCCAGTGGTTAAGAACTCACCTGCCAATGCAGGAGACACGGGTTCAATCCCTGGTCTGGGAAGATCTCACATGCTGCTGGGCAACTGAGCTTGTGCCACAACTACTGAGCCTGTGTGCTGGAGCTACTGAAGCCCCTGCACCTAGTCTATGCTCCTCAACAAGAGCAGACATCACAATGAGAAGCCCACGTACCCCAACTAGGGGGCAGGCCCTGCTCCCCGCAAAGAGAGAAGGCCCACACACAGCACCAAAGACCCAGTGCAGCCATGAATAAATAAATACATAAGAATTTCCAAAAAATAAGAGGAGGTGTTGTTTAAAAAAAATAGCTCAATGTCATAAAGATGTGTGCATTGCTATAGATAACAAAGTTTTTTTCCATGGGATTACAATTCAGTTGGCTCATTATAGGCTCTGAGAAGTCATGCAATAAAGAAATCGAACAAAGTTTAATTTAGTAAACCCCAAATGGGTTTGATCTCTTCAATCCCTCCAACTCAACATGATCTCTAAAGGACTATTCAGGATGGTCTTGAAAACAATCCAAAGACAATATGCTAAACTCTGAGAAAAATTACTCTTGAAAATTCCTCTGGAGGGAGATACATTGGAGATCAACTTATAAGCCCAATACAATCCACTTTTCCTCTAAAACCATAATAGATCACTATTTCTTTGGTTGAGGACAAAATATAATATAGTTGGCTTGCATTTAGGATGGTGAATGAAAAACACAATAAATAAAATAATCAACAAACTATAAAATGACCCTCTCCTTCACAGCTAGAGCTATGTGGAAGTTCTAAATGAATCTGGTGAACATTTGTTCCTTTCTCTTTTAACATAATTACTAATTAGAATGGCAGTAACTTGATACATTATATAACTCATGTTCATGTTATCCTTCTATCTTATTTATTCTCTACCTTGTTTACCAGAACTCAGGAAAGTTGATACTCATATAACATGATTTCTTTGTATCTTTCTATCTTCTTTTAATGGACAAATCCCACTATCTGTGATGCTTCCTCCTGTGTTTCCTATGTCTCTTGTACTCATTTTCACATTCCTCTCTTCTACCTTAAACTGTTCCCCAGTTCACTACTACTCTACTTCTTTTTTTTATTTTTTAATATAAATTTATTTTAATTGGAGGTTAATTACTTCATAATATTGTATTGGTTTTGCCATACATCAACAGAATCCACCACAGGTAAAGATATACAACAGAAGTTTTGATATTTGAAAAATACAAAATCAAATATAATGATATATAAGTGATCTCATATACTCTACTTCTAAAAATCTCTAGAATCTATTCCTCACATTGCTTTTCATTATAATGAGCACCACTCTCAAGTTAGTCATCTGTTTTAGGGTAATAAGTGGCTCTTTAGTTGCCTACAGAATAAAATATGAGGACCTAAAAAACACAGGCAAGTATCTGTATAATCTAGCAAGAAAACTGGAGTTGCTTGCCATTTTCTGCTCCTGGGACTGTCCTGACCCAGGGATCAAATCCAGGTCTCCTGCACTAGCAGGCAGGTTCTTTACTGACTGAGCCACAAGGGAAGGCCTTATGACGGTGAGTTTCCTGGTGAAAATGACCCCCAGGTGTACTTCTTTAGGGCTGTCTGGGGTTCCCAAGGGCAAGAAGGCTATAATGTCCCTCAGTGGAGAAAATATGTAAATCAGATAAGCTTTGCTCAGGAATGACTTACAGTGCTGTTGGCTGGGAATTCAATGTTAATGAATCTACAATATATATTAAATAAGGTGTCTTTAAACAAAACACATATAAAAGAAGGTTATGTATGGCTCTCCATTTCCATCTCCAGGGATCTTTCTTACCCAGGGATTGAACCCAGGTCTCCTGCACTGCAGGCAGATTACCATCTGAGCCACCAGGGAAGCTGGATAGACTGACAAAAATGTAACCAGAGCTTACAGGAACCTAACCTTGCATTTTTCTGAGGATCAATGGTTCAGTATTTGCTAATTCAGTGATTAGAAAATAAAAGTAAAGAGACTTTGCTTCCTGTCATAGTTGGAACTCTAAAACTGTTTATTGTTTTGTTTTTGTGGAGAATGAAGGAACAATGTCTTCACTTCAATAGCAGTCTTTAGAAAGACTATTTCTGGGCCGATTTTGCATTTTCTGAGTTAATTCTCTATATCAAAGGTGTTCTCTTCCACTGATCACCCGAGTGAAGCTGTTATTTTTGTTCAGTTGGGTGGTACCACATCTGGTTCTACAGACCCTGGAGTGAGGAAGAAACATGCTAATTCTCTAATTGCTGCCATGTGGGTTTTTTACACTCGTTAAATCTGTGTGAGAAACAATTCAGGAAAGTTTAAACTTCTACAGTTTTCAGCAGACTGTGATAATATCTGAGAGCAAAGAGTTTTCAGGATGCTGGAGCTGTGGTATATATCCATACATTTATGAAAATTCAGAGATATACAACAGAAGTTTTGATATTTGAAAAATACAAAATCAAATATAATGATATATAAGTGATCTCATATATAGTCATGATCGTGTATGTTAATTATATGTATATAATTTAAAATGCTTATAAATATGTAAACTGTGTGTATGTATGTGAATGGGTGTGTGTGTGTGTGTGTGTGTGTGTGTGTATTCTGAGTTCCAAAAGAAGCTTCTAAGATATGAATTACTTTTGTTGTTGCAAAACTGAGGAGGGTTTCTAAGTCGTGCTGACTCATCAATATTGTTTTATTCAGAGACAAGTGTCCATGGATCCTAAGACTCAGTCTCCCTGGATGATTTAGTTTAGTAAGTACTTAAATTGGTTTAGGGAATCCTATTGCTCCACCTACATCTGTCCTAAAATCCCTCTTACCTCTCGTCTACAGAGATGCTGTACTCTTCACTGTTGCTATGAGGAGGAGGATGCGCTGGGGGAGGGGGCAGTGGGTCTGCCCAGCTCATGCCACCTTGCTTTGGTACTTTGGGTGTCCGTGCCCCTTTCTTGTGCCCTTGACTCCCTTGAAAAGAAATAAAAGGCAACTTTTATTTCTGAATTTTAAAGCTTTTCTATTATCCACAGATTAATAATCCATATATTGTTAATAATCCACAGATTATGTTCTGTAAATATGATTTTATAATTCATATACAGAGGTAAACAAACTTTTCTTCTTAAATTTTAAACAGAACTTTGTACAAAAGAAAATACAGAATACTGACAAGTTTAAGTGCAAAATAAATAGTGAAAGAGCAATGAAACCATAAATGAATTTTTATAAGTCATATCATTAATAGTGATCTTCTTACAGCAATTAATTGCATTATGGATTATCATCTAAAACAAATGAGCTGTGGACATACTTTCTGAAGTGCCTTTCTATTATTTAATTGCTGGAACCTAAAATACAATATGATACAGATACGATCTATTACATTTCCACTGTTGCATTAAATTACCGAGTATATATAATTTGTACTTGTCCACTGAAACGTTTTAGGCACAATGAAATTACTAGTTTTGTCAGAAAGACAGGTGCAGATGAAAATAATTGCTGGAAGAACTAATATATCTAACAACAAAAGAAGCAGAAAAATGGTTTTTAAAAAGGAGCCGAAGTGTTTTCAGCCACTGTTTCCATAAAATTATGGCTTAGAGTGAAATAATGTTGCTTGAACAATCTTAGAAGTTTAAAATAGCTCAATTATTCAAGTTGCCAACATTCTGGTATTAGATTTGGTATATTCTTTAAACATAGGTAGCTGCACATTTTGGTATATTCATTTTAAAATAATGTTAGGTCAAAAAGATATTTGGAGATAAAATGTTCGTTATCCTCCTCTCCAATAGGATATATTCTACATGATTACGTAAATTACAGACAATGAGTCTATAATTATTTTTCTCATATGATCCCTTAAGTTCAGTAAATTGTCTTTAAAAAAAAAAAAAACCTTTCTGAAACAAATCCAGCTCACACGGTACATGAAACAGGTCTGAATATATGCAATGAGACTTATTTTTTAAGTCCCTTGGGAATTTTCAAATGACAGTGTTTGTGAAGCCAGACGTCCTTGCACTAGTCTGTTACTGCACCAAGTGTGGGCTGAGGGACAGGCTGTTATTTGTAAATTATGATGGCCAGGCTTCTGCTTCTGTTCTCTCTTCCTCCACTCACTTGTCTTGTCTTGGAATGCCTGTGTGTGCACTGAGGAGCTGACTGTACCCACAGCCTTTGTCTTGATTTCCTGGCAGTCATCCACTGTAACAACTCTACCTGTCCTGAAAAGCCTTACATCACAAATCTCGCCTATACTTCATTTAATTGTCTCATTCTCTCCCCTAATTACCACCAGATTTCACATCATGGGACCTTTTTACCGCATATTCACAGAATACTAAATACCAAGTAGCAGCAGAACATTAGGATCTATGCATCTAAACTAAGGGATGGAGAAAGGCAATTGAATAACATCCCAGAATCTTTTTTTTTTTTTTCATTAAGACATTTTTCTCTTTAAGTGCCTAAGAATTCAAAGAAGAAATGGCATGGGATATCAAATATAAAAACACATTGTATAGTCATCCCAAGAGGACATCTTTGAAAATTTTCTCTTAATTTAGAAATGCTTAATGCTTCTGCCTACTTAGGCAGAGGTGAGAATCCAAATAGCAAACTCACCCCTGGAATGTACTGAGTAATAATCTGTCAGTCTAGCTCTTTTCCAGTGTCTTTTTTATACTTTAGAGTTTACTTACTTTAAAAAATATAAAAAGTCATTTGATAAGGTTTGTTAAAAACAATCAAACAATACACAGTAAAACAAGAGTAGATCTAAAAAGGTATAGAGCTATTCCTAACCTCTTAATTCAACTAGGAACAATTTCAATCAGTGACAAAACACAGGCGAGAAAATGCCAAATCAGCATGTCTTCACCAAGGCAAGATGGTAAAATGCAAATACCATATTCATTACAGAAGAGGGGTAGAGACATTTGGCTAAAAGCACCTACTGGCAACTTTAATCCAGTTTCTAGGAAGTAATATATCTACCCTCTCCTGGAGAAACAAACTAGAGTCAAGATCAATTGGTTTTGTCCTCATTGTGGTGTGACTTGCCACATGTTCGTTCTAATAATGAACTGCCTTTAATTAGAAAAACAGGGCTTAAGTGCCAGCAAGCTCCCATCTGCAGCCGCTATCAGGAAAACAGCTGGCAAACAGCTGCAACGGCATGAAAACCACAGGGGAGAGGCCGTGGTGTGGCTTCTGAGGCTCACACACACTGATGCCGGGAGGTTGCTTCACGAGATTTTAGAGCAAGAACTAAGTAAGGAATAGAGAGATCATTAATTGAGGCAGGTTCCAATTGTACCTAAATCTCATGATACTATCTCTTGGGCTTTTGATTTTACTCAAGTGTGCTGAAGTTTCATATGCTTTACAGACTACCTTCAAATGGTAACACAGTTAGCAGAGTAACTGTATGTGCAATATTTTTAGTTGTATTTTTGCTGAGATGGAAAAAGTGTTTCAACTGCCTTTAAAGATTCAGTCATGCTTCTGGCTTTAATAGAGCTCCTCAAAATGGAAGAAAATAGGAGCCTCAATCTTCATTACCAAATAGAACATAAAATGGTTCAGTGAGTGGACAGAAGTTCACATTGCAGAGACAAGACCTATGCCTGGAAGATTCAAATCATTTAAAGTGATTAGACATGTCATACTTCAGATCATTAGCATTCCAGCTAAAGGAATGCACCATCTCTTTAAAGGAGAGATTGGCCTTCTCCCTGGTTTCCCTTGTTTACCTGATGTACTGCTTCCTCGGTCTGAACTGTTGTAGGACCCTCCAGTATTCTGGTCATATGACTGGTTGTATGGGTAGTTGGAGCAATTGTGTCATTTGCACGATAATCTGGACATTTCAGACGGGAAAAAAAAAAGTTACACATTTATTTTGGTGCCTCAATCATTTACCAAGGATTAAGCTTTTGAATTATCATATTGATCACTTGCTAAGATGGACATGTGTTTAGGATGAAAGGTCAAGAAAAAATGAAGATCTTTAAACATGTCTACTTTAAGATATGTAAACTACAAACTCTCTGTGTCTTCTTTACATGAATCAGACTAAACATAAGTGTGAATGAATCCTACCAGGGACTATTTCTTTTCTTTAAAACACATAAATCAGCTAAGGCATAAGTCAGCTTTGCTTGACTTCTTATCTTTAAAAATATGGTAACAAAATAATTTTAATAATAATAAATTGGGAAAATGTCATGTCTGTGAATCATTAAAAAATAATAAAACATAAACCTGAAACTTGCCGGGAAGATTATGTCTAATTAAAAATACAGATCAGAAGACGAAGTATCTCAGTCTTCCACAAATACTTCTGCTTGCTTAGGGAGAGGTGAAAATCCGAGTGAAAAACTCACCCCTGGAATGTACTGAGTAATAATCTATCAGTCTAGCTGCATTCCAGTGTCTTTATTATAGTTTGACATACCAAGTCTGTTTATAAGCAGTATAAACAATATATCACAGCTCTGAAATATTTGTACAGAGGGCTGTCAGACTGTTCCAAAGTCCACAATAAAGCTGTATACTCTGCAGGAATAATATGACAATAGTTTGAATCCCCACTGTAAACTCTCTGATTACAGAACCTCTCCTATTCATCTTTGCCATGAACTCATGTATTATGCTAAGTGACAAAAGTCACATGGAGAAAGACAAATATTACATGATATCACTTATAGTTGGAATCTAAAAAATTCAACAAGCTAGTGAATATAACAAAAAGAAGCAGATTCACAGATAGAACAAACTAGTGGTTATCAGCCGGGAGAGGATAGGGGGAGGGGCATACAGGTAAGGAGCTAATAGCTTTATTATATAAAAATAAGCTACAAGGATATACTGTTCAACACAAGGAATGTAGCCAGTATTTTATAACCATAAATGGAGTGTAACCTTTAAAAATTGTGAATGACTACATCGTACACCTGTAACTGCTGCAAGAGCATACCTCAACTACACTTCAAGAAAAAAATGGTTAGAAAATATCTATTGAATTGGGTTATTATACCCATCAAATGTTTTCTTAAACTGGGAATAAAGCAAGATGGCTGACTTATTAAAGTAAAGCATATAACACTATCTCTTGGTAATTTCCAACTGTAATACATTTAGCTTTGAAAAAAACATTTCCAACTCAAGCCTAAAAAAGAAAGAAATCTGTGTTTCTAATTATCTGCAATTAAATGTATCCTTTACCTGGACACTCATATGAAACTGTCCTCACTTATTCAAATTAGAGCATTCCCTTTATTTCTAGAGGTATAATTTTGTAAATCATGTTATTAAAGCAGTAACTTAAAGGAGCTACAAAGAAATCAAATACCTATCCCTTCCGACTCACCCATTTTACAATAGAGAAACATTCCCCTCAGGCCATAAAATACTATTCTGCAGTTATAAGTTAACACTGAACTCAATTTATGTTAGGTTCTATCCTGACAGACTTCAATCAGGTCAAAGAAATTTAGGGTCTAAAATCATACATTGCAGCAGTCTTAGTAACCACAAGAGGTAGGAGAAATATAAAAAATTGAACCACTTCTCCAATTCAAGCTTAATCATTTTTTTTCAGTTTGATATAAAAATGCCACTCATTTATATGACCATGTAGAAGCAATTATCTTCCATTCTCGAGTGGAAAGAATGGGAGAGTCTATTTATTTAAAAGGTGAGGTATTGTGACGGCTGTACATCTGCCTTATGAATAAAAGATTCTGTCCGGAGCAATCCCTCACCTACGATTAAATTTAAATTCATCTCAAAACCATTTGGAAATACTTATATATTATTATAAAATCAATTTTCCAAGGTTATTGTTGTGCTAATTAACTTTTTGACACGGAAATTTTGAAACCAAAGAAATCAGAAAACCTTAGTGACAAAAGACAGATTTCACTCGCGAGCTCCAGACAAGCTTTGGCACGTGGTGCTGATGGGTTAGGAAGCCAATACAGAAAACGGCGGGAATAAAGGCAAGTCTCTTCACCTTTGTTCAGTTTGTTTTGCTCCATGATGTTATACTGAATTGGTGCCACTTCTTGTTTCTGCTGTCCGGGGGGCTTCCAGTGCTTCTCGCCAGAGTCTCCACTGCCATTGTTCATGTTGTTGCTGAGGTTTGACTGGATGAGCTGGGTGGTGGCATAAGGGGTGGGCTGCCCTGATGGATTGACAAAACGCCCATCCTTCAGATTTGGGCTATTGAAGGTTTTCATCTCATTGATTTTGTTACTAAGGTCCACATCACCATAAACAGTTGACTCAGGGAGCATCAGATTTGTTTGTTTGTTATCCAGTTGGTTGTTATAATTTGCTATACAATCAGCTATGTGCAATGGAGAGGAAAAGGAAAAAGTCATTCCGCATGGTTATTCGTTTTAAATTTCTTTGTAAGAAGCTTTGTGAGTCACATATAAAGTATAAATGGGCTTAAATACGATGAATAAAAAGGACCAAGTATTCTTACGTCCTTTCTAAAGAACAGAATCAAATGTTCTTTCAAAATAAAAAAAAATTGAGGGAGTAAGAGAGGACATATAATTTATATGGAGACTAAATAATTCTGAACTTCAGTTAGTGTTATGTAGTTTATAAATAATGAACTCAATTAAGTAATTTTCCTTTAACAATCACATTAATGGGAAATGCACTAAGAGAATATATACATGAATATCTTTATGTGCCAAGTTTATATTTTCTAATCTGGAGTTATTGAACTATTTGAAGTTACTAGCTAGCTGTTAAAGCAACAGAACAAGGCTAATAGGTTTAGTCCAGACCTTCTCCCTCCCCCAAAAAACCTCCGCCCTCAGATCAAATAACTTGAGATTTCAATATTGTACAAAATACCTCTATTCAAAAAAATAGGAACAGAGGTAAAGTGATAGAAAACAATACTCAGGAGAATTTTATTAGTTTTTTCCTTTGGTCACGCAAGATAATCATTATTAAGAAAAGCTATTATATAGTCATTTTGCATGGTTTCATAATGATACCTCAAGATATATAAAATGACAATAATGACGGCCAAATGAATCATAGTACCCAGGGCAATTTAATCAAATAATACCTGAAATAATCTGTATAATAGTTCAATCTCACTCTAATTTTTCTGTCATTTAAATATTTAAGAGTGAAATAAGTAATATATATATAGAAATACTTAAGGTCTGTATTTGAAAATATTAAAATAGCAAGAAGAACTAAAATCATCATTTAAAATGAAAATATTATTTAAATAAAAATTCAGTTAAGTTATAAGAATAAAAATACCACTATTTTATGCATAGTGGCTGCAACATTAACAAGTTCACATTGAGGATGAGTTTTCAATTAAATCATAAGAATTGATGAATTAATATGGCTACCACTCAAGATGTAAAAATGAATATAGTTTTAAGAAAAATTGGCAACTTCTCTACCCTAATGAATTCAATTACCTTGTATTTTAACAACAAAAGATCAGGGATCAGAGGTATTTAATTAATCTGGTTGTTAGTAATTTTATTTCTAATTTTTAGGTATTAAGCTTCATGTAAGAGTTTTTAAAATATTTTTAATGGCAATATAGTTTTGGCAATCTCATTTTTCTTTGCCAATATTTCTATATGAGTGCCATCCAACAGAACTTTCTGAGATGAACATGTTCTATTTTGTACTAATACAATAACCACATGTGGCTACTGAGCACTCAAAATGTAGCTAGTGCATATGAGGAACTGGATTTTAAATGGTGTTTTATTTAAATAGCCACCTGAAGCCAGAGGCTACCATGCTGGATAACTCCACTCTTCATATTAATTGACAAAAATGTTGTCACTTTCTTCTCTTATTGGCCTCAGCATAATCTTTCTTTTACTTATAATTACGTGAGCACTTCTCTGCCTAATAACTAGAACACCGACCTATGAAGAACAGGGACTTGGTCACATGATTGCCTCATTTTCATATCCAAATTCAATGGAGACTATGATTTGTTCTTTTGGTACATCATAATTTTTACTTAAATGTCATATTCTATTTTCCTTTTTCTAAATTCCATGGGTTATTTTTATAGTCATATATTTTGATTCTTCATGACTCTTCCAATATTTCCTATATTGTGAACGCATGCTGAAAGGTTTTGTTTAAGAATCACTTATAATTTTGTTTATTCTTTTAAATGTTACATACTCTATATCCAATGTTTACTGTCATGTTTTAGCATGAAATGTTATCAAGTAATTCACCACACATATTTCTGAACCCCAAAGACACAATTAGTATTAGCATACACAGCTGCAAAAGGTATATATTTCTTGAATCCTACAAAAATTTACTATTATACAATAACATTTTTGAATTGCAGTTAGCTCTCATTTAAAATTATTTTTTTGCCATCATATAATTATTCTTATTGTTGTTGTTACTGCCATTAAAAATTTGGATCCCTCAGACTATATATTTGGTTGGTCTTTTGATCTGCTTTGCCCTCAAAATCTTTAAAATAAATACTCTAAATAACTACAATCTACTAAAATTATAATTACACACATTTTTATGAGGATAACTACTTCTACATAATTTCATTTTTCCTTATTTGCTATTTATTCTAGAATTTATAACCTCCATTCGCCCTTCACACACTGGGAAACATTTTTGGGTGCAGGGTGAGATGTGGAGATATAAGGGTGGAGAACATAACTTGAATCAGGCTAATTTGCTAAACAATGGTTAATAGTTCATGAACATATTGATTAAATTTCCCTTCCAGTTTAGGGAGAAGAAAAGGGAATTTCTCTCCTCATGGCCTGTTCCTAACCATGCCAAGCTTGTGTATCAAGCTATCTCTGTGCCTCTAACCTGGGCGACTATACGTGGTCAAGTTGCTGTCACTGTTCCCATTGCCTGCCGTGCAGCAATTGATGGAGAGTCATTGTGATTGTTCCCAGTGTGAGGCCATGTGTCTGCCAGCCATGGCTGTGTGGCAGGTTCACTGATGTTGAGAAGTCCTGGCCTAAAGAAAAAAAAAACACATGTATAAAAGCAAGTATTATATAAGTAGCAAATAACATTGCCTATTCAGAATTCCAACCCATTCTCCATCTTATTATCCTCACAAATAATTTGGTCAATTATGCTGAAAGATATTTTCATTCTTTTTATTTTATAGACAAGGCAAGTAAAATGTAATGTTCTGAGACACACCTCAGTTTATATAGCCATTACACTGTAAACAGACAGAGACTTTAAACACTGTAGTTTCTAATGATTTCCTGCTTCTTCAGTCACAGACTAAAAACCAAACATGGAATCTAAAGAGGTGGATACTTGTATTTTTCAGTGTTTTAATAGCTTATACAATACTCGAGCTAAGAGAGTCTGCATTTCTTAGTTTTTGACCCATTAAAAAACCCATTAAATTCTTCTCACAATTTCATTAAAAAATGGAACAAGCTCTTTACTTAGATAAAGGAACCTTCACAGTAAGCACATTTGCATACTTTTCTCCAAAACCATGTCTCAGAGGGAGCGCATCTTGGGCTCTGTGACATTTTGTGGAGAGCCTCATCAGTGTTTCAGCCCACAGTTCTGTAAGCTTGTCAACAATTTCTGATGGTGACAATGTAAAATGCCATAAATCCCTATATAAACAAAAGAAAGCTACTGAATTAAATCTGGTGAAACAGTGATGTCCACTGTAAGAAATATGAGTGTTAGTGTTTTCTTTTTGGAACAACAGATGTTAATCCTCTTTCACTGTGTCCTGGGAATGCAAAGTACATCAGCAGTTACTAATGGGAATCCTGAACCACCAGTGCCAGAGACACAGACGTAAGTTCAGCAATGGCAGTCCTGAGGTCCTTTTCCAACCTTGACTCCAACTGATAATTCAGCAAAAGAGGTGATGACGCAGGACATATTGCCAGATCCACAGTAAACCGACCGGCACGCAGATTCGGAAAAGATTTCCTTCATGCTTTCATTTTCTTTGTTAAAGTGTAAAAACCATGCTTCTCATTTAGCTGGGAAGAACCTAACATTTAACTCGTGTGTGTGTGTGGAATGCATGTGTGTGTGCGCGCTCAGCCGTTTCTGACTCTTTGAAACCCCTACTGGAGCCCAGGCTCCTCTGTCCATGGGATTCTCCAGGCAAGAATACTGGAGTGGGTTGCCATGGCCTCCTTCCAGTTATCTTCCCGACCAAGGGATGGAACCCTCATCTCTTATGTCTTCTGCACAGGCAAGCAGATTCTCTACGAGTGCCACTTGGGAAGCCCATCAGGGTCACTGTCACAGTTTCCATTCTGATATACAGAGTCAGCCAAGGAAACTTAAGATGCAAATAATGATTACTTGAGGAATAGCTCACTTCAAATGAAAACATGGATTTATAATTTATATAACTGTATACATATATATGTATTCATGTGGATATATGTATCTGTAATAAAAATGAATACTTACCTTTTGCTTATAATGTGTGAGGCACTGTCTGACTTCTTTATATATATGTTATTAACTCCTTCTAATAATCTACAGAGTAGTTACTATTATTATCCAGATTTTACAGATTAGGAAATGGAATTGCCTGAGAGAAGTTAAGAAATGTGTTCATGGGTATAGAAAGTGAGTGAGTGACAGAGTTGGGATTCAAATACTGGTAGGTTGTCTGTAGAATCCACACTGCAAACCAGGAAGCTATAAACCCATATACTGAAGAGTGATTAAATTTCTAAAAATCCTTGCTGCTGCTGCTGCTGCTGCTGCTAAGTCGCTTTGGTCATGTCCGACTCTGTGCGACCTCAAGGATGGCAGCCCTCCAGGCTCCTCCGTCCCTGGGACTCTCCAGGCAAGAACACTGGAGTGGGTTGTCATTTCCTTCTCCAATGCATGAAAGTGAAAAGCGAAAATAAGTAGCTCAGTCATGTCCGACTCCCAGCTCTTAAACATTCCTATTAAAGGAAGAGTGAGAAATGTCTGAAGTCTTCAGAATAATGTAAAAACTGGACAAATTCACTGTTAAAACTGTGGATAAAAACATGCTTTGAAGAGCGATGTGGCTGACCTGTCAAAATTTAAAATATTTAAATGCAAGCTGTATCACAGCTATCTGGAGCCTTTGAAATTGATGTTGGTTACAGAAAGTCTGCATCTAGTCGTTTTTAGCTTTTCTTATTTTCGCTTAAACCTAAACCAACTGTGTTATCACTTTGAAGTTATTAAAAATAAATCTCCATATTTGACACTGTAGAAATATTAGAGTATGTTTGAAGTACGGGTCAAGTGGAAATTTTCAACAGCCTGACTTACATGGTTCAAAAGGAATAGACGGTATTTTTATGCTACTATGATTCTCTCAGAAAAGCACTTTTAAAAGTAAACGTTTTGATATCATCAGAGGCTGAAAGAACTTTTCATATGTATCAAGTTTTCCAATAGGAAGTGGGATTAACAATTCACATCCTGGCATTCAGTCCAGACTTGTGTTTGGAATGCTAATTATTTAGTGAAGAAGGTTGAGTCATGATTACTGGCCCATAATGAGTCTTAAAATGACATATGTATATTTCAGAGACCTCTAAGCAAGTCAGTCATATGTAGTTATTTTTATAAGGGTGTTAGGGTCCTAAAAATCTCATAGGATATCTTTATGCGTTGAAGATGATCCAGTCTGTATGGGACAGATTTAGCCATCCCACAGTAAGAAGTGAAGCAGAAGCAAAACACAGCGCTGGTTACAGTGATTAATATGTGCTGAACATATTATATAATATAATGTTACCATATTACTATATGAAAATACAATCATACACATATATTCATGTTAGTTATATTTTCATGTTAATACATCTGAACTTTGCCTCTTTCTTCCTTGTCTTCAAAAAGGTATTATAAAAGAAAGGAAGATACTAGGGCTTGCAAAAACTGTATTTAACTTTCATTTTATATTAAGGGGACAGTTTTGTGTCACAAAAGAAAAGAGGATAAATGAATTAAATTCAATTCCTCTGCTCCTCCTACTCCAGATATTCTACTCACTCACTCCAAACACACACACACACACACACACACACACACGAGCGCAAACAAACCTATCTGAACTCCTAAACCACAAAAGAAAATACTAGAGGGTCCAGGAGCTGAGGAAAATAGTGAAGCGGGTAGCAACAAGGGCTGCCTATAGGCTGTCTCCTCTTTCTTTTGACATCCTGAAGAGTTTTGAAGCCCAGTAAGAAGTGAGGGGTAGATCTGAAAGCGGTCAGTCCTTTAGAGAGAAGCAAGGCCTGAGTTCTGTTTCCTTCTCACCTTCCGTGGCCAGGAAATGTGCTATCGGCATTCTTGATCTGGCTAGCCTGACTTTCCTACTCTCTTCTTCAGCCTTTCTCTTCTTTTTCCTGGTCTGTGCTGTGGTTTGGATTTTAACTAGCTTTGCCACCGCCCCTCCATGACCCCAGAATTGGAGATTGGGATATTTGAAAAAAGGAAAAAAATGAACAGTCACTTAATATTTACATGATTCTCACTGGATTACATTGCAAGTCCTTTGTCCTTTTCAAGTTGAGAAGAGGTTTTTTTGCTTAATCGTAATCCTCATTTTCACTTTTCCGTGAACAGCTAAATTCACACTTTTGAGAACCAAAAGAACTCTCTGTCTTCTCCTGTATCAGAGGAAAATGTCCAGGGCCCCAAATTTTCTCTCAAGTCATCAAGGACTAAACTGAAATCTTCTGGCATTTATTTATTTGGTAAGCCATCCCACTCTCTTTAGATACTTTTTGGTGATATTTTTAAAGATCAATAACTCATATATTGAATTTATGGATCTAAGCTAATAAATTACATTTATTGCATGACAAAAATTCATGTATTCAATTATTAATTCATAAATCAAATAGGCTCTAACCCTAAGATCTCACATTCTATTGTGGGAAACAATCATTAAAGCCAGGAGTTAGTAAACTATTTATATAAAGGCTCAGAGGGTAAACATTTTGGCTTTTTGAGACATACACTTTTGTTTCAACTACTCAGCTCTGTTATTGTAGTGGGAAAGCAGTCTTGGACAACATGTAAACAAGTGAGTCCAGCTGTATTTTAATAAATCTTTACTTACAAAAACAGATGGCACACCAAATTCAGACCCAGAGCCATAATTTGCTGACCCCTGATATAAACAAAAGATAATTGTATTACCTCATATCAGGTGCTTGGAGAAGGGAATGGCAACCCACTCCAGTATTCTTGCCTGGAAAAATCCATGGACAGAGAAAGCCTGGTGGGATACAGCCCATGGGGTCACAAATAGTTGGACAGGACTGAGCGACTAACACACACACACACACACACACACACACACATTAGGTGCTTAACTGTGGCACTGATATAGAACAAAGAGTTCATGGAAGACACAGCAGGCGAACCTCAGCAAGGTGAGAAGGGACATATTCCAGGCTAATATAGTAAGGACATATACAGAATGCAATATTGGTGACTGTTAGATGAGTTGACAGAGTGACTTATAGCATGTGGCACCAAGTATGAAGGGGGGGCTGCAAGTGTCTGGAGGTTGTGGGCTTCATGTGCATTGCCCAGTTTGGACTTGCTATTTTAAATATGGTGGGTTCTATTGAAAAATGGGATCTTCAGAGGCTCAGAGCCATGATCAATATGTATTTCAAAATTGCACTCCGGCTCCACTGGGCCAAGGGAATTACCAGGAAACAGTGCTAATGAAGGCAGATGAAGGCAAGATTGCTGGGAATGTTTGTAATAGACCAGGTTCAGAAGATTGAACCTGAAACAATACAGTGATAGTGAAAGGAGGAAAAGGTAGGATTAAGGAAACAGAGTAACAGAGGCAGGAGTGAGGATGATGACATTGCGACTTCGGTGTCATAAGCCAGATGTGGTGGGAGGGCCACAGAGGGCTCACAGAAGCTGAGAGGCCCGAGGGAATTCAGCGTTTAGGGACAGCATCAGGGAAGTGAGTACAGGGGTCCAACTCACTGTTTGTTGTCTTACTATCCTGGGTCATGGACACACACCCAACACACAGAGAACACACACACACGCTTACAAATATGTAGTAAACTGGATTGTGGAACACACGTACGACACACACACACATTCCCAAATAGTGAGACCTCTTCCTCATGGCATTCCTGACCCGCTTACCCTGTTCTGATTTTCCAGAGCACTCCCAACTGCTTCTACTATACAGCTGACTTTTAAAAAAATGTTTATTATTAATCTTCTGTCTCCCCCACTCAATGTAAGGTTCAGAAGGAAAGGAACTTGTACTGACTTTGCTCACTGAAGCAGCCTCGACAACTAGAACAGTGCCTGTCACATTGTAGGTATTCAATAAATAGAGTTGATGAATAAATAAATTTAAAATTGTGTATATAACTGTCATTTTTAACCCTGACTCTAATATCTTTATTCAACTGTTGCCTCTATAACATTCTAGCATCTTTTGTCATTTGGTAAAAAGATTATTTCTACTTGGTACTTAAAATAAATCCATTTCGCTGCTATACTATTTTCACATTCAAAAGGTTAATTCTATATGAGGATGCTTTCCAAATGGAACTTTGTAGTTGTTCAGTCTGGCTGAAGAAACTATCATTTGGTAATGAGAGATCTCTGGCCACCATGTCCTCCTTGATAATTTGGTCTACCTGGGTTCTAAATTCCCTTTGAGCAGGAACCATACTTTATACATGTGTAAAATAAAACCATATTTTATACGTGTGTGTGTGTGTATGTGTGTGAGAGACACATCTGTGCACGTGCCCATGCACAGAGGCTGGTGCAGAACACACAGAAGATGCTCAAGAAGCATTTTCCTATGCTCTGATTAATGAGAAAGCTGATGTCTATAGCCATGAATAGATACGTGCAGAGAGGTGGTGGTACCATCAGGCATTCCAGATTTATCCATGAGAGAATGTTCTTATGCCAAAGACTGTTTCATTAATGTCTAGGCTATGATTTAGATAGGATTTCCCTGGTTGCAAAAACTTGCCCTGGTTTAATTCCTGAATCAAGTGGGTTTATCCTATGAAGACCTCCCTTGCTGCGGGGTCTTTCAGTGGCTGGCTTTGTTTCACAGGTATGAAAACAGGAAGCCAGCAGCAGTTCACAGAAAAGAAAAGATTAGTGCTTACTGTCAGATTTGTACAGCATTTTACGAAAGATGGTTAGCAGTTTTGTTTCTGTTTCTTCTTTCTTTTATCACATTTTTTTCATATACTAAATTCAGTAATTTTATCATCAGATGGTATGTTCCTCAGATTCAGGGATAGTGTTTTGTTTTTATCTTTCCCAGAAGCAACTACATTATCTAACTATACAAAGCAGTTAATAAGTTAACTGAATTTGAATTATAAAATGGTTTTGGGGAAAAAAAAAATTCTTTTTTTCTTACCTCCTAAGCTAGAAGTTGCTGTTTTTGAAAAGAAAGAATTATCTTAGAAAATTCTGATGTTTGGGTCATGTAACTTATACCTTCTTTCAGCCCCTTTCAGGCGACTGTCACATCAATTTGTGATTTCTCTGTGAATATATTAAAGTTCACTGAATAATAATTACCAAAAAGTCATAAATGTAGGATTGAGGTTCATTTTAATTAGAGGGGGAAAAAAAATCTCTGTGTTAACAAGCTACCTGGATTCTGCTTTTATTTCAACATATTTCCCCATAAATGGATACTGAACTATGTTGAATTTATAACAAGAGCAAACAAACAGATATAACCTACAATTATGAGCCAGCGCTGTGTTCAGCAGGTTTCCAAATGAACACTTTTTCTTTGATAGTATCTGTCAACTAGCTATATTTCTTAATCTTCATAAATGCCATCACTTAATTACTTTAACTCTTTTTAATGATTTGCTAAATCAGCAAGTCTGTCTTTCCTGGTTAAAGTGCTCCCTCTGGTGTTCACTGCCTGAGATGCACCAGCTCCAATAGGATGCATTTGTGTTAACATGCTTGGTTCTAAAGCAGAGCAAACTGGAGGAGTTCTTGGAGTAGTTCTAAAAGATTTAAACACATTTCACCTTTAAGTTAAACCTTTAAGCAGAGAAAGTGATGTCATCGAGGAAGACAAGAAGAATAACTGGAAGTTCCCTTAGAATGTAAAAACCAGCAAAATAATTACCTCCCTCCACTGCTCACAGCTTCGCCTCCTCTCTGATAAGTTACTGGAATGTTACAAAAAAAAAAAAAGGAACAATTAATAGACATGTTTGCATTTATATATCAAAAGCTATGACATTCAAGAGCATCTTTCTAGAATGGAATGCTTTCTCCCTTTCTACTTAGAAGCATTGCAAACACTCATCACAGGAAATAGATTTCTGATTCAACTAGTGTTTTTTTTAAAGATGGCATAGAATTAAATGTTATTCTTCTTTTCTTAATGTGTTAACAAGTTTGAAAACTGAGAAGCAAACTTCAGTATACTCTTATTAAATATAATAACTATTACACATTTGTACATTCAAATTCTCAGATTTCTATCTTGAATTTATTATTAAATCATGTAATTTCATGATTTTATATAAGTGGAATCTTAAATTTTGGAAAATAAAAACCTACCAGACCATTTCCCCAGAAATATGAGTACCAATAAGATGGATATAAACGTGAAAATAAACCTTTCTCTCCACACACAAAGATGTATGCCAAGTTATGACTATTAATAAATGCGACCTATGTTTTATTGTGGTTTGAGAAAATATTTCTCATTTATTTCTCATATATTTTCATCAGACATATATACATAGTGAAAATATATTTTAATGGCCCTGAAAGCATTCTCAGCTTAATAAGTTATGGGTATAAAATTTAGCCATGACAAAAAAGGATTTGCACATAGTTGTCAAGGGGTTAAGAATATTAGCTTTTCTGTATATACAGACACATTTTCTAAGAACAAATATGTTTCTAAAAGCTACCAAATTCTGCTACTTAGAAGAACTCCAAACTGGGAGTCTGTTAAGGAGAGATAACTGCATCCAGTGATTATAATAACTGGATTAAAACCGAGAAAGGAGGACCACAGGTACATCTTTACTAAAGGTGATGCGAAAGAAGGGACCCTCTTTGAAAGAAACTGAATAGAACAGAATATTAGGACTTGGACTTAGGGAAAATGAAAAGTTGTATCTTTCAAATGTGCTGTATATTTTGGTTACCTTTAAGAATGTTGATTCTATGAATAGAGAATTGCTTGGGAGAGAAAATTTTGTTGGAAATCCAGAAAGCTTAAGTTAAGGGGGAAAAAAAATGCACTGCCAAGTCTAAAATAATCAATCGATCATTAGCATGTTAAATCATGCTGAGGGTAGAAACAGTTTGCCTATCTAATGAAACTCATGCAAACAAGGCTCAGATGCATTGTGGAACATGAATAAACAACTGCACTGAGGGACGACGAGCAACACCAACCACTTCTACTTCGAGTGCATGCCTGGTATGAGTAAACGAAGTACTGTTTCCATTGTAAGTCCTTTCCCCACAGCTTACTGCAGAAAATGAAGTAAAAACTGCAACACAATAGTACAACACATGCCGAACTAACAAAGGAAAGGAGGAGGGTAAGTGCAAATATATACCTGTTGGTGTGAAGGTAAAAGACGGGACTGAAAAATCAAAACAAAATATAAACCAGTTATTAAGCTGAAGAGAGAAAGGGAACATATCACATTAGTATAAATCAAGCAGACAGCTGAACATAAAACAAATGTAAATAACTAAGCCAGTCATTCTGACACTCTGAGAGTGAATAAAACCAAATCTGAGGGTCTCTGCAGGTACCATCTCGAAGCATCTGACATTCTAGGACAGGAGCGGGGTGGGGACTGTGCTGGGTTAGCCTGCGGATGACCCCTGCTTTTAGTAATAGAGACTTAGCTCATGGCTTTGGTACAAACAGGAATCCTCTACTATTAATCACTTCCAAACATTAGATAATGGGTTCTTAAACAAGTATTATCAGGGTCTTGCCTAACCTTATCTAGAAATCTGAAAGCAAATGCTTATTAAAGTGGACTAACTATATAATAGGTGCACTTGACCATTCATCACCTAGAGAGAGACAGTGATACAGAGAGAGGAAGGAGAGAGCAGATGACAGAAAGACAGAAAGAGAGGTAGAAAGAAGAGCGAAAGAAGAAGAAAGGAAAAAGGAGGGAGGGAAGAAGACTGAAAGAAAGGAAGAAAGAAAAGGGAAGGAAGGAAGCAAGCAAAGAAAGAACTGGAACAGAGAAAACCATAAAACTGAACTGTTTCGCTGACAAGAAATGCCTGATGCCTTAATATAAAGAGTGTCTTGCTACATTTTTATCACCATAGAAATTTGTGAATGGACAGACTATATAGGGGGTTTTAACTTTAATTCTGCTATTATAGTTTATACCTAGAAGCTTTCTAGAAGTAGGCTGAGCATTTAAAAATAATAGCACCTCAAAAGCTAAACAATAGAACAATAATGCTCCTCTGAAAATCTTCACTCCCTGCAGTTATAAATCTTAATCTAATCAATAATGCCTGAGACTGAACTGCAGACCTCAAAAGTGGCATTCTTGCCTCCCCCACTTGTCCTATCTTCTCCCATTCCTGGCTGTTGGATAACACCAGAGTTATTTCCATGACATTTCATACAGGGAGGAGCCTGCCTTTTTTTTCCCCCAAAGCTCTTCACATTAATTTAAAGTAAACACTGCCCTGGTAAAGAAAGCAAGAGAATCTACATTACTCCTTGAAGACTAAAATTTGCTTTTAAGAAATCCTTAATACACACAAACTAGAATACTGATTACTTATCATGGATCAAAAAGCTGCCAAAAATGTATTTTCCACTTCATATTTGAATGCCTACAAGAAATTTACTTTAGGATTAGAGCACTGGGGTTGCAGACTTGAATGCCATAGCATCCTTTACAACTGTCACTTCTTACCAAACCATTTTATCTCTGAGCATACTAGGAAGAAAAAAACACAAAACTCTCAATGCTGGGGATCCGGTTTATACGCTGTCTTCTTTCGCTGCATAGCAGTCTCTGTCTTAAGAACTCTATTGTTTCTTTCAGTCAGGTCTTTTCAGAGAGTCAATGTAATTTAGCTACAATCAAAAATTAGAGCAATAGTAACTCATCTTCATAAAAAATATAAAAGACATACATTTGAAAGTAAAGGTACTCAAGCAAGAATGGAGTGCCTGAACATTTATTTGCAATCACAAGGACACAGGGAAAAAATGAAAGGTCCTTGTCAGTACTCCTAGCCAACTGCTAACCTCAGTTTAAGGAATGGAAGAAGAGATGAAAAGAGGTCCATCTAAATGAAATTTTTACAGCTGGTTCACCAAAGGACAACTTAATTCTCAAAGCTTCCAGTAATAAAATAATAAATCATTTTATCCAATGATGCTGGTGCACTATGTGGACAAAGGGTACAAGCAGAGGGAACACCTACAGATAAATGTAGGGGGAAAATGTTAAAAATGCTCACTATTACCCAAAGTCAAACTCTGGCTTGATGTTTCATAGGGCAATAGGCTCTTTCACATGGATTTCTTTTAAATATTTCACTTCCTTTTTCTCAGGATGACCAGCATTGTTTCGGGCACAGTCAATTTAAGATTTCAGAATTCACTTTTTAAAATTGCATAGAACCAGAAATATGAAAAAGTGCCAAAAAGGCAAAGTGAGGAAAGCAGAATCAAATGCTCACCAATTACATTTGTGATTATGTTCTATGATTTCTGCTTAACACAAGCTAGTTAAAAGGACAATATTAGTGTAATAGGTATTGCAGAAAGAGCACATAGGCATTTCCGAGCATGCTTACAGTGCATTAGTAAGAGAGAAGAAACATTTCAGAAGGGAAGAAGGTTTCATGTCACATATTTAGGTTTCAGGACTAGAGAGGGCATTCCATTGTTACAACTGCACAGCTATCATACTCATGGCAATAAAAATTATAAACTTCCTAGAAACTCAAAAGATTCTACATCTAGATGTTAGTCACTTTTCCTCATTCAAATGGGATTTCAGAACACAACTCCCAACAGCCCGCCTGTGCCCTGCTCCACAACACACAGACACCCACAAACCCCTTCTCTGCCTTATTTTTGGGTCAAAGTTTTTATATGGTAATTGTGGCGCTGACACTGTTCTTTGAATGTGTGATGAGCACCTAGTCTCTTCCCAGTAACCTCTCAGCCCCCATTTTCCATTTCACAGGCAGGGATGCTGACATTTTTGTTTTAATATTGACATAGGACACATATCTGCAAAAAACATATTTAAGGATGATAATGCTAAGGCAAATGTATGTACATAAGGAGGCTGCTGTGGAGCCATGGGCCAGAGGCACGTTCATCGATTTCCACAGTGTGGGTGATGAATTTGTGTTGACTCTTTCTTGCCAAGGCCTCTTGTGACCGAGAGCACAAATATTTTAGACTGTTGTCTCAGACTGTTTCACAAGCTCAGAGGGATAGTCAATAGGACTTTTCATTGAGAAAAGGTTTAACTAGCACTAACAAATTCTGCCTTCGCCATATCAATGCTCAGAGAAATGGCATGGCCAAGCCATGTGGGAAATGTTCACTTAGGAAATATGTAGACAATTTTTTTTTAAGGAGGGTGACGGTGGGAGTGGGTATTTATTAGTCATCCTCTTTAAATCTGCTTTGCAGCAAAAGTGTTTTCTTAGACTTACAAACCCTATAACTAGGGTGGATGTATACCCTGTCATCCAAAAACCAAGACAATTCTGAGGCCCAAAGGAGCACTGTCAATAATTTAGTTGGACTAAAGACACAAAGTGGGCCTGTGTGCTGAAAACTTAACAATCACTCTGTTGACAGCCCAGAGTTGATGAAGATATTTGAGGAGAGAAGAGGAAAAGGATTATCTGTCTGAGAGTGATAAAAAATTCATCAGGAAATGAAAACTATGAACTACCCATCTGCAGATTTTGAGAATATGTGGCAAAAGTGTTTGTGAATTCCTCAGCCTATTTGGCTCATCCATAAAATTGTAAATAATTTTAGCCAAATAAACTTTCTTTTCTAAACTGCAGATACATTTTTAACAAAATGATAATTGTCCGTCAACAGTATATACATAGTCAGCTCTGCAACTTTAAACATAACAATAAAAAAGTACTAAGTGTCTCTCTCTGCAAACTGAAGCACACTATTCACGCAAGCATTCCATATTCACTAAGAAACAATTATTTTATAAATAATCAGAAATACAATTATCTACAATCTCTTTCACTTCACAAAGGGGAATGACGTTCCCTTTAAAGTTGTATGACAGTCCAAAGCTTGGATTTATAATTCCTGAGACATGGAGATTAAAACTTTTTCTCCAGGATATAAAGCAATAAAGGAATTCCCTAAGAGAACAAGGGAATGGTATCACAACCAGTGTAGACCTACCCAGGTGAAACATATTTTAAAGAAATTGAGCCTGAAACAGATAAGTCCTATTGTAGTACTGATATCCAAGTGGAGTTTATACCTAGATATTGCAATAAAATAAAAGTTTTGTAAATTTTTATATGTTAAAATAATTAATATAGGATACATACATATAAAATCAAGAATAACTTAGAGTCATATATTGAAATCAAGAGTTATGTAAAACATGAAAAATTTAGGACAGGTAATACCTTTTCTGATACCCGCGTAAGTACTAGCCAGCCCATTTCTCTTCTTTCGGTGTCGATAGAGCCAGATGCTAAAAACCATAAGGATGATCCAACAGGCAGCCCCGATTCCTGCGATGAATGCCGGCTGCTTCACTACGTCTGAGATCTGCTGAGCAAGGCTGACTTGGTCTTCAGGTGACACGGGGTTTCCATGAGAATCTGAAAAAGCCATCTTTGGGTTCATTCGGGTTTAAAACACAGTGAGACAATAAGCACATGCTTATACACGTAAACTGGCCATCACTATATTGTTAATTTTGGGACAATAATTTCTGCTTTTCGTTGCAACGTGCACCATTGTCAGTTAAAAGAGTTCATGAGATTTGGGGCAAGATTATATTCACTTTATTTATTTGAATTCAAAACAAACACAATAATTTTACGGAATATATTTTAAAACAAAGATAATAGCCCACAATTCCTATATTTTGCTCTAGAAAACTGCAGTTCACTGATGGGATTTTCACTGCAAACAGATAAATACAAATTACACTTCTAAAAAGTGAAACACTTTACCCCAAGAATACAAATAAGGAGTACTGAACTGTTGTTGTTTAGTTGCTAAGTTGTATCCGACTCTTTTACGGCCCCATGGACTCTGTGTGTGTGTGTGTGTGTGTGTGTGTGTGTATCTCCTCTCCCCCACGCTTGAATAGTCTAAGACTCTTAACTACCTCAGAAACACATTATTTGGAACTATGTTCAGAAGGGTCTATAAAAATTCAGGATCATTAAGAACCAATGAAAAACTGAGATTATGTTATCATTGAAGGAACTATGAAAAAGTCTTTTTTTAAAAAATGGAATTTTTATTTTTATGTTTCCAGCCACACCATGTGACTTGTAGGATCTTAGTTCCCCAGCCAGGGCTTAAACCTGGGCCCTCAGCAATGACAATGCAGAGTTCTAACCACTAAACCGCCATGGAACTCTTAAAGAAAACTTTCTTTTAAAATAATAACCGTGGCCAGAGACAGCTATAAGAACATTAAATATGGACAAGATTATCAAGTGTCATGAATAGTGGAAAAGGCTCCAATTTCCCTCAGCTATTTTGATTCAAGAATTTAAGACTGATGGAATTAGTCTTAAATTTACCCCAAGAATACAAATAAGGAGTACTGAATTATGGAATTAGGGCTATTAAAATTTACTTAGTTCACACTTATGTTTCAACCTACTAAGAGAGTCCTTACTCAAGCCCACCATTTTACCACATCACACAGAGCAGTCTGCAAAGTCTAATGAAGCCTGGAAGCTGTTCCTCTATAACCAAGGAATTACCTACTTTATGGGCACTAAGGCATGCCAGTGCTGAGGATACCCAGTGGCAGAATTCTTACTATCTGTAAGAATTACTTACTATCTGTATCCACACTCTTAATGCTCTTCCCCTATAACACCTGGTCAAACGGAAAGGCGTTTGCCTATTTCATTAGAATTGGTGCTTTCTTACAACTGTTAAATCATTTGACTCTAAAATTGTTCTGCTAAAACCACTGCTTTAAAGTAGAAACTTTTTTCCAGTCCAAAACTCTTTTTTTTTTTCCAGAAAAATAGTTGGATTAACTCATTATTTACGAATAATATTTCTCAAATACAAAAAAATACAGATTCTTTTTTCTTATTATAAGATATTGCTTTCTGATAAGACACTGGCAGGTAAAATAAAAAGCGTTCCAAGGCTAAGGAGACAACTGTAGAAAAATAGCCTTTTCTATATAAGGCTAAATTGCTACTCGTGTTGTATATGGGTGTGTTTTTTATTTACCTTTTTCTTAAACAGAATTCCAGATTTCATTCTATGGAGGGTCAAGGCTGAAAAATCTATTTTCACAAGCAGTTGCTGTCACCTGCTTTCAACTGTTTCTTGACTGAAAGTTTCATTTCATGTTCCAGACTCTTTTATCTATGGTTATCCTAGGAGCACTTCATCCTCTGTAAGTTCACCAAGCGGATCTATTCTTTTTATTTCTAATACACCCTTTGTATCTGCTAGGTTTATAGATTTCATGGCTATTTGCACAAAGTTAAGTTGGGTGGCTTCAGATTTTATGAAGACAGCTAAGAGGGGTTCCATGCAGGCGACCAGATGGGCTTAACAGAATAAAGTGTGGTGTGACTAATGAATTAAAATGGCCCTTCTATATCTCAGTCTTTGTCTCACTGCAGCTGAGGCTATATTAAGATATGGAAAACTGGCACACATTTATAATTTCAAGAAAACCAATTTGATCCTTAAATCCTATGATTTAAATCTTAAATAAATAAAGTTACACATGGTCCTTTTTTCCAATTCATTTTTGAAAACCCAGAACTAGACGTCATATATAATTTAAAAAGTAGACAAATGACATGACAATGTACAGGGTCATAGCCATGTAACTTTTAATTTTAGTTTTAGTAAGTTAATACTAACTTTTCACAAAACTAGGCAACTATATGAGTAAAAAGACCTATGTTTAGACTGTTTTCTCCCATACCTTAGACCGTTTTCTCCCATACACTGCAATAGATCAAGCATTTTTAAAAAACAGTTTTCTATACTGCTTAAAAATTTAGAATAAATGAACCAGAAATAAAACCATGAAGCTACTTCTTTTTTTTTTTCGCTTAAAAGTTGTGCATATTATAATCTGTTGAATTAAAAAAAGTGTTAAAGGTAAAAGATATTCTCAGAATTAAATTCTGGCCCATGTCTGCAGCAGAGGCGACAAGCTCTCCACTAAAGCTTGAATGGTTCTCTCATAGCATACAGCTGTCAGGGTGTAACTCCCTAGCCGGTGACTTGATTTTGCAGTGTTCCCATTCATCTGCTCGGAATTACAAAACTGAGCTCTGTGCAGCAGCGACATGCACAATTTCCAGACATGGTACCATTTAAACCTTGCCCCACACTGTGTCTTTCTTTTCTTCCTTTCTGCTGGCCCAGGGTCAACCTTGGAAGCCACATCAGCCTGAGACTCTCCACGTCTACAATCACTGGACTTCGGGTGGACTCGGTGTTACTTGACAGAAATTCTGCAAGTGTATCTGGTACAGCAGCTAGTATTGTCTTGACAGTGGAACATCAACAACAGTTTCCAAATTGAATATAAAGTTCCTTATGTATGGCAACAAAGTTTATTAAAAGTAGAATGTTTCTTAATTTTGTTCTGAGATAATTTCTAAGATGTCATCAATATTACCAACATGAAACAATACTATATATGAAGATTCATGTGTCTGATTCTTTTTCATAATTTAGCAACTGGCATAAAATACTACTAACGCTTAACTTCTAACCTGGCAGGAACAAAGTTGACTATATGCTTCTCAGTATCATGAAATTTCACTATCATCTCTTAGTGTCTCTTAACACCTTTTCTCTCCTCCTTCCATTTACAATTTTGTTGCTGTTTTGTTGTTGTTTCTTTTAGATTTACTGGTAACCATTTGATAATTTGAATTTTATGTGTATGTCTCTATAATGAAGTATGGCAACTAAGTGTTCTGCATATTTTTTATTCCTCTAACCAGTTTTGAAGCACACTGTATTTTTAACTTTTACTTAAAGTAACTAGCATATACCATATTTCAATGCTCTTTAACATTTCAGTCTATCTTTTGTTATCACATGCAATATAATTTTAAATAGATAAAAATGGTAAATATAAATTGCATATTGCTCTAAATTTCAAATACTTAGTTTAAGTTTTACATAGAAATTTTTTTTTTAACCACATCTTTCCTGTTCGCTGAGGTATCCTTTGTTGTTGTTTAGTTGCTAAATCCTGTCCTACTCTTTTGCAACCCCATGGACTGTCAGGCTCCTCTGTGCAAGGGATTCTCCAAGCAAGAATACTGGAGCGGGTTGCCATTTCCTTCTCCAGGGGAATCTTCCCTACTCAGGGACTGAGCCTGGGTCTCCTGCATTGCAGACAGATTCTATAGCATGGAGACAGCAGGAAAGTCGAGGAGGTCTCATTGGTGCTCAGTTAATACTATTTGTTGAACAGATGGGAAAAATTCAATAGGATAGAGAAAGGATGACACTGAACATTTACAGCCTTTTGCTCAAAATACCATTTAAAACGTTTGTTTGGATAAGTTTAAATTTACTTGTGATATTGTAGACAGATAAAATAAAGCTAACAATATTATTTTTGTAATTCTATTGCCACATTCCATAGTCTGTACAACTTGCACTGGTTGCCTCCACTACGTACAAAAAAGAAAAGGAGGACAATGGGTACAGTGATAAGTCTTTCCAACCAGATCTGCACTGGCACTCACCTAACTGGATGAATTGTGGCTCACTCTTCACCCCCGACCCGGCCCCCGTGCTGGCTGCCACCTCTACACTATATCGGATCCCAGGAACCAGTGAGGGAATGACCACAGAAAAGGTGGAACCATCTACTGTCTTGTTTATATGATATCGCGTTTCATTGCCCAGACACCAGACCTGTAAGAAGAGCACAACAGTTATGTCAGTTAATATAAAGATCAACATAGTATTGTGGTTTTAGACCTAGACAGAGTTCAGATCTATCATGAACCTAATATAGGAAGTTTCAAAAGTCATTTCCCCTAGATCTAGTTCTAAGAAGATGCTTCCTGTCCAAGTTAGTGTTGCTGTTAAGTCGCTTCAGTCGTGTCCAACTCTGTGCGACCCCATAGACGGCAGCCCACCAGGCTCCTCCGTCCATGGGATTTTCCAGGCAAGAACACTGGAGTGGGGTGCCATTGCCTTCTCCTAACCTAGTGTGAGTAGTATGTTAAAAATCTCTTTGAACTTTCTTATATACTCTTAAAGAATTATATCAAGTGTTTCTACAAATGCTTCTACAGAGGATTATACCAGGTGATTCTACAAAGACCCTGGTTCTTATCAATGCTTATCAACAGCATTTGCATTAAAAAAAAAAAACCTAGGTATTATATGCCAGAAAAAGATAAAAGGAACTTGCAAAAACCTGTATACATCTAGATAAAGAACAGTAACTTACCTATCATCATTCAGTGTTTGCATTTCTACTATGGGCTGGGCATAATACCAGATATCACAAAACAAAAATGAGTGGGAAACTGTGTTTCTAATACTTTTTTTCAACAGTTCTCAGGGATAAAATTACCTAACGCTGTCACAGCGCCATCACTTCTTATGTCAAAACCAAGAAGCAGTTGATTTAAAAAGAGAGAGAGTTCATGAGCAATCTAAACTATCTTGGCATAAACAAGGTTTTGAAAAAGAAAACAAGGACGTGTTTAGCACATGGAACTCTGCTCAATGTTATGTGGCAGCTTGGAGGGCAGGGGGGTTTGGAGGAGAATGGATACATGTGTATGTGTGGCTGAGTCCCTTGGCCATTCACCTGAAACTATCACAACATTGTTAACTGGCTACACCCCAATACAATATAAAAAGTTCATAGTAAATAAAGAGATGGAGCCAGGACCTATTACAGAAATCTTTTCCTGAAATGTGTGTTCCAGACCACCAAGACCTAAAAAATAAATAAAACTGAACATAAAGAGTAAGGGTCATCCTAAGATTTATTCCATCTCTGGTATGTTGAACTATTATCCATGAAAGAAAAATAGCATCTGATCTTGTATTTATGGTAATATTAATTAGTTTTTGATAAAATTCAAGATCCTAATAACAATACATATTTGATTTGAAAGAAAAATATTCTAATAAGAAAATTATTGTATCTCTCATTAACTTTGATGATATTTGTGGTAGGAAATTATTTTTAGGAAATTAAGATTTCCGAGCCATGCTACAATCCTTAATTTAAATATCTCTAAAGGATTATTGAGTTATTTGATCTTTTGCAATGTTGTAGATCCTGGACATGATGCATGACAGTATCTGGACTCAATTTCTATAAGAAAATGATCCATGCAGTAGTAATACATGCTCTGTATTCTTATGATGTCCTCCAGCAAGTTGCGGGATTATTTTCAAGTAGCCTATTGTTTAAACTGTAATAGGAAATGGGATTTAAAATGAATCTAAGAATGTCAGTGTCCTCTTTCACATGGGCAAAAATCTTTTTTGCTTTGAAAGTTAATATTATTTTAATATAGCTTCAATGCATAATACCAACAAATGGTCAGACTCTATACCAGGGTCTGATCATTTGAAAATAGAGTCCTTTGTGATTTTTTTCCCCCAATTACATTACACAGCTGAACCAAAGCCACAAACTGATTTTGTACCAGTCAATCAGGTTGTGAAAGGCATTTTATTATTTTAAATTGACCATGAAGTTAAGTGAAATCCACCCTTTCTCATTTCTTTAGGAGAGAAATGAGTTTTGACTCTTAGGGGAAAATGCCTACATTAACACAATTTTGCTTGAGAGCTGAGATATCGCCTTATTCTATGTGCTCAAAAATCTCTATAACAGTTTATTTTTCCAGACTGAACCATAGCATCCCAGTATTGAAATAATCTTGAAACTCATGAGAAAGTTCAAAGTGTAGAGATTCTTACCTAGTAATGACTCAATTACAGTAGAAGATCTAATTTCAAACACCCTAAAATACACACAGTGCATTTATAACAGTATTTTAAACACTTTAAAAAATGTCACCCCTTTAAATTATACACAAATTCTAAAGAGGTTTTCAGTTTGTTTTTAAAAGTCATTTTAAAATAAAGTGTTATACCCAAAATTAAGCTCAGTATATTTGGTCATCGTACAAATTATTTTGGTACTCAGAAGTATATTTATGGTCTTTATTTGGGCTTTACCCAAAATGCATATCAACATCACCTGGAAAGATCTACCAAAGTATATAAACAAGGGCCTTATTACAGATGCTGAATCAGAATCTTTCAGAATGGTGGCCACGCACCTATATTTGGAAAATGATTCCATAAGTAATTCTGATATTAGCATGCAATTACCTGTAGAAGGTAAACGTGTATTTACTTTCTTACCATCAATTTCATATCAATAGAAACAGGTAAGTTTTCACATTTATGAGACAATTCACTAAATATAATTTAACTGGTAACTAGAAAAATACTGAGGTATCATGGATATATAAAGCACTGTCTATAGAAATATACGTCTTGCAGTTAAAAAGTCTTCTAGTATCTAATGTGTTTACATACATATTGAAAAATACAAGAGAAATTTACTCTCTTGTGTGATTTCCATAATTCAATCTATCATTTACTCATTTAACATAGCTCATTAAGACTGTGCTATAATGCTTATTCATTAATGGGATAAATCTCATGTCCCTAACTTAATTTTATTCTACCCTGGCATGCTTAATATATTTGCTTGAAAATAATCTAGGTAAGCCTTTCTAAATTCAATGATTAGAGATGATTAACTTCACAGGTAAAAATAATTATCTAGAATCACTGAATTAAATTACTTTCAATATATCATATGTTTAAAAAATTTCATTCAAACATATATAGAAATTTAAAATTGAATTTCCTCTGAGGCATAACATTTTGTTTAGAGATGCTGAAAGATGAAAACAAATTTATTAAAAAATTTTCTGGCGCACCAAAATAATTTTTCCAACTTAACTCCAATGTTACAAAATTCCAAATGTGTTGAAAGAAAGAAAGGAACCATATCTGATTCAATTCCATGGGGCAAACTAATTCTGCAATGCATTTAAGCTGGATTTGGGGGTGGGGAAAGAAATTTTGATTAGTCTTTACATGTGTTGTTTGTGTGAGCACCTATATATACTGTGAGCAGGTAAATGCTCTCTTAAAAAAAATTTTTTTTTTCAAATGGCTTAAGAAAAAAGTATTTCACAATTATTGACTCAACAGACAAGTATTAAAAAAGATTTTATGTTGCTGTGTTCACCAGCAGATGGCGCCAAATATCCATGAACAATATAACCAAGCATGCTTTTTTACTATACATGTATTTACCTTATACTCTTGGACCATTCCATTTTGAGTATCTTCAGGAGGTGGCTGCCAACTTACAAGAATTGCAGTTCCATTTCCATCATTCTTTGATACAGTTACACTTTGAGGTGGGGCACTGGGTGCTATTAAATTGTTTTAAAGAGCAGGTTTATAAATAAGCATATTAAAAAACATTGAAAACAGGCATTTAAACCATTAAACAAAACATAAATTTTATGTCTATAAATATATATATATATATATGTTTTAAAGATGTGTCTTTTCCAAGTCTGATTAGTCTCAAACTATTTAAATTTTTTCCTCGATACTGCTAACCTATTGTTACTGTGCATTTTCTACAACCAAAGTTATATAGATTATCTATCTCCACAAAATATTCCAGGAGAATTCCTCTCCTTCCTATCCAAGTGCCATTGTCTCCCTAAAATGTTCAAAAGTATAAATACTAACCATCCACGACATTAACTGTATTATAATTTACTGTAATCAAAGGAACAATTTAGGAACAATTCTTGTTATTTTTAAAGATTATACCTGTGACATGTAACTCGTAACATTTATGTAATACTAATTTTAATTTCCAGTTACATGGTGGCTAGACATACTGGTTTGTGTAGAGCTGAAGGGTTTCTAGGGATATGAGCCATAAAATGTTAATCCCAGAAGGTCCTGGGCAAACTAAGACATTACTCACTTTATTCACAAATCCTCACTCAAAATGACATTTGATAAATGAATGAAAAAAATTATGGAAAGGCAAGCAAATTGAGGATAATTACATCTTTAAATGTGAATTTTAGTTCTGAATAATTAGATCTATCCAAGATATGTCACTAAGTAATACAATGTTCACATTTGCACATTTTTATATAGGCCGCTATTAAAGCAAGTCAAGTATTACAGACTTTAGTTTTTAGTAGTTCTAATTAAATAACATCTATTAACAAAATATAATGCTCAATACCAAGACAGTTAATAATGTCACTATTACCATTAAAAATTTTCAATTACATTAATAAAAGCCTAATGAAAGTATTGCAATGCATAGTCATCACACATTTCATTATACTTGCCTTCTTCTAGGGTTTTGGCAAATTTAATTTCACTATCTGCTCCTTGAAATTCATTAAAAAAAGGACGAGCCTTAATTTCGTAGTTGACTCCTTTTTTGAGATCAGGGATAACCACACTATTTTTGGTTGGGGTCCTCACTTCAAAAACTAACCACTCGGATTCACCATGGTTGGCTCCAGATGGGCGGTAAAGAACTTTGTATCCTTGAATATACTGAGACTGTTGGTCCACCTATTACAATAACAAATAAAATGCAATCACTCATTCCTTCCACTGACTTTTTAGAAAATCATGAAAATTAATGTGACAAGAGGCAAAAAAATTCGATCTGGCTTCATCTCACAGTTTTCTAGTCTGTATGAAGTAGAATATGAAAAACCAATCACTCTCTTTTGTAATCTGCCCATTTTTCCAGCTTAATGTTTAATATTAGCTATGAATTTCTATGCTTCATGCAGAAATGTGGCGCACCACAGCAGTTCTCTGGCAGACATCTAGAGATAAGTCAGAGTGTCAAGGGGAGGGGGAAACATGTGTTTTCCATTTTCTAATTTTAAAAGACTACTTAATGCTATTTAGAAATAGTTCTCAGTTAAAAATTTTCATATGTTAATAATTCTGTAAGTTATAGACACTCTTCTGAAGAGTATTAGGAATACATAGCTTGTTTCCTTTGAGACGGGTAAAGTTCGCTGTTGTGTGCTTAGTCGCTCAGTCATGTCTGACCCTTTTCTACCATAGACCATAGCCCGCCAGGCTCCTCTGTGCATGGGATTCTCCAGGCAAGGATACTGGAGTGGGTTGCCATGCCCTCCTCCTCGGGATCTTCCCAACCCAGTTCATTACTGCATAATATAAAATACATGCAAGGTGACATTTTTCTCTGTTTAAAACCATTTCACAGCTACCACAACAAACAATGTTTACATTATAAAATTATCATTGGTGGGGAAGTAAGGAACAGATGTATATATGCATATTTTTCATATAATGATCTCCAGAAACTGAGATCAAATATTGCAACGGCAACAATGACTCACTGTCCAGTGCACTTCGATTGAAGAGGAGGAAAGGATGGTGGGGTTGTGGAGATGCAGGACAACATTTCCCAGTTCTCGCTGGACCTGCTTGTGATCCACCCCCTGACTGGTTGGGGGAACATCTGCAACAATCCCAGAAGACTGTGTCAAAGCCTAGACAATGGTTCTGACTTGGATAAAAGCATGGGGAACCAGTCCTTTCATTCACAGAAAATCTCAGAAAAGAAGAATCATTCCAACTGTGAAGAATAATTCCAATCTGTGCTACAGAATAAAACAGGAACAACTTAACCTCTTTATTAGAATCAGGAGGACAGGACATGGAGAGAGAGATAACAAGCAGAGGGCATATAGAAAGCAAAACAGAGCAGGTGGCAAAAATAACAACGGCAAACATCAGTGTTTGAGGGCTCCTCCTATCATGTAATGATCGCTTTCTCGCCTAGGATGAAAGGCTTAGTGCAATCCACTCTGAGTTTGTTACATAACCTTCTGTAGTGATCCTAACTATGCAAGAAAGGAGATACCCAGGATCTGTGACCAGGAGATGAGTAACGAAGAGAATAGAAACACCTAAATGAAAAGCAAGCACAAAAAGAAATTAGACAGCCCTCATCTTATAAGATAAACCTGGGTATCTTTCCAAATAAGATAATAAGTTAGTGGTTATAAAAGGGGTATGGAACCCACCAACAGGATAAGACAGGATAGAATAGAATAAATTTGATGAGAAGAGAGTACTTAACATCTATGTAACTGATGGTTGCTTTACTTTAATCATCATATCCCTGTCAAAAAGGTTCAATAAAGAGCTTTAAATCTCAAAAATATCAACATTTTTAGAAAGGAGATCAAGAATATAATAATAATTAAAACCGTTACTAGTGCTCATTTATGTTGGATTTTTTTTTCCCAACAAAGAAATATTTTTGCTAAACTTACTAAAAAGTCTGTACTTGATAAAAGTTGCCCGTTTCTACAGCGATTTTCTAAATACAGATGCTTTGCTTTGTTTACAGTAGTATGAACAAGAGAAGAAAATTAATACTTTTATATCCAGAATTGTCCTTCTCAAATACCGTATTTTGGCACATATATTCTAGACTTTCCATCTCATAAGCAACAGAACCAAGAATATTAGTTTTATGAATAATTAAATAAAGAACTGAGTTTGGATAGAAAACAAAAACATGGATATTAAAAGTGAGATTGGTTATCTGGGAAAATAATTTTAAGAAGAGTGCATATGTGCATTTGTATAACTGATTCACTTGCTATACACTTGAAACTAACACAACACTGTAAATCAACTATACTTCAATAAAAAATTTTTACAAATGATGTTGGTAAGTATCTTTGATAGCGTTCAGGGAAGGCAGGCAAATGAAAGAGATGACAGATCAAAAGTACTATTCAAGACTCTTATGTAAAACCTTGATTTTATATATATATATATATATATATATATACTGAGCCTCTGACATAAATTTATAAATAAGCAAAATGAGAAAAAGTGAGTTTTGGCTTCTCATCCTTTATCATACATTAGGAGTAGGTTTGACTCATATTGGTCCTCAGGCCACAGACTATAGATAGAAAATACTTGATTGTTAAGTTTTTCATCTCAGGAATATTTCCTTCCCCACTAGTCTCCATTGCTCGTAGAACTTAATTACCATCTATCTCTAGGGTAAGAGTGGGTTCATGGACAGAATTGGCAACTCCCCAACTCGGCAACTTGACAGCCATGTAACACTGGGAAGATTTTGTAACCTCACTATTTTTCAGTTACCTCATCTGTCAAATGGCAGTATCAGTGGAAGTCACTTTGGAGTGTTTTTGTGAGAATTGAATTTCTTAAGGCAAGGAAAGTCCTTTGGTTGAAGGTAGGGATTGGGTCCATTTTTACGAACCTAGAATACCTAGCACAATGACATACATATAGAATGTGTTTAATTTACACTAGTTGAGTTAAAGTGAATTACTGTATGGAACACATACACATATTATACACATTAGCTTCTACATGTGCTCTCTCATAAGTAAGATTCCATCCTCAGGGAAATCGTCTGCCTTCTAGGAAGTATCTTCAAACATGTCAGTAATCATTTTTAAAGGTAACTACTATAATTTGCATGGCAATCTCTGATTTCTTTGGTTGAGGTAACCTTGCCAGTTAATCCTCTCATGAAAGTTTCTAGATTCTCTTGCCTACTGTCACCATCTTGGAAATAGAACATTATTTCAGAAAATTCCTCACAAGAAAGAAAAATGGAAAGTAACATTTAATAGTGTAATATTGAGACATTTATTAATTGATCTCTTTATTGTTCTTGTTTTCCTTCTCCTCCTGAAAGAAGTGCATTATCATGAAAAAGGTCTTCCCAACATTCAGAATCAAACTTGGAGGAAATCTTAGATACTATTTTACCCCTGCCATTTCCCTAGTATTGAGTTTCCTATACCTGATCTTTGAGGATGGGATTATTCAGGTCCCATATCATTATTTACAATAATTGGTCTCTTATTAACTAGAGCACACGTATTCTGTACATTCTGTGTCTGTGCACGTATTCTTTAAAAGATATTGTTCAAGAATGCTGGGTGGACAGAATGTGGATAAAGAATAGTATCAACAGTGGCAACAACCACCTTCATTTGTCTCCAATCCCCCCACCCCACCTGCTAGCTGCTCATATCATCTCCCTTGCATTATCAAATCTACATTTGAGAGAGCACATTTTGACGACCCTGGGATAGGGTTACTGTGACATGGGTCTACCTGACTCCTGAACAGGAAACTATGTCCTGTGTCTGTGCTAACTTATGACCCAGTTTACTCATAGGAATCCCCACGTGGGGAAGACTTTCTTGAAGCCATGCTGCAGAAGCAGTTAAAGAAGTTATGCTGGGATTTCCTTGGGGGTCCAGTGGTTAAGAATCTGTGCCCCTAATGTGGTGGCCGGGTTCAAACCCTGGTCAGGGACCTAGATCTCATATGACACAACTAAGAGTTTCAATACCACAACCAAGATCCCAGGTGGCATGCCTAAGACCTAATGTAGCCAAATCAATCAGTCCATCAACACTAAAAAGAAAAATTATGAAAACAAGTAGCTTGCCTGCTTCCTGTGAATCAATTTCCAACAAGTCTTTCCTGAATTCCCTCCACCTCGGCTCTTCCCCTAACTGCTTACGCATTCTGTTTCTGTCAACTGGATTTTCCCGGGTTCTTCCCCAGGCTCCTGCTATGGTCTGACTCAGCTCAGTTTCACTGTGTCTCAAAAGCCGTCTAAAACTAGACAGTGAAATTTGCCTCAATGTTAACTTCCATTTGCTGGTCTTATTTAGGTACCCGGAGTTAGAATAAGCATATCTTGCTCACGCAAAAAGTCTCTTAAAATATTAAGGAAAAAAAAATCAAGCCTAGTCTAACTTTATTATTTGGGAGGATATTTTGTGTGTGAAGTTCTGGATTTTTTTTTCCAGTGATAAGAATTCTACCTTTCAATGCAGCCTCCCCAACCATCCTCATCTTCCTTTTAAATGTCTTAACATTCTACCTGAAAATGTAGTGTTCAAAAAAGAACACATTACTCTATTCATGATCTGACCAGTTCAGATTTTGCTCTGCATATAATTCTGCTAAGACTAAATTTGTTTTTCTGACAACTACTCACTCAGTTGGCTCTGGGAGGTGTTCTAATTGACTTCAAACACTGAAGTCAGCCTCCTCCCAACCCTCACCAAACATACCCAATGCACACACTCCTTTTAAGCCCAGTATCCTCAGCCTATCCTTCTACAGCTAAGTTTTAAAACCTAAGTTCAAGTACCAGACTTTTAAATTTGCTCCATTAATTTTAATCTTGTTAGTGCTGGCCCATCATACCAGTCTGTCGAGTTACTTAATTCTGGTTCTCTCACTTAGCATGAGAGCTGTGTTTCTCAAACTTTATGAACTTTCCTTATTTTTAGTCCAGTAAAAGAAATACAAATCCAATCACAAATGACAAAGTCTTATGGTATCACATAGAAAAGCAATCTGAGTCCTGCATATTCATAAAATTGGCTAATTTAATCCTTGTCCAATCCTGTGGAGTAGGGATTTTCAGCCTGATTATATAGTTAAGGGAATCAATGCTCAGGACTCACTAGCTTGCTAACAGATTGAGGAGCTGAGATAACAAAGTTTTTTGATTTCAAAACGGTATGCCTGTTTTACTGTTTCCAGTTTTCCAGCTGACATGGGTTCATTTCATTTAGGTTATTCTACTAGCTATCATGTATAAAGGTAAGTAGATTAAAATTTTTAAAAACAAGTTAACAGATAAAGCATTAACTACTCCCCATTTACAGCTGAGGATGTATTTTACAAAATCATTCATATGTATATATGACAGAATCACAGTTAATCAGAAACTTTCACCAAGGTCTATTGGGTAGAGACCACTGTACTGGGGACCGAAGTTTCAGTTCACTTTACAGCTGTCCTAGTTTCTGCATTCTTTACAAATGCGTATATAACACTGAAAACCTCAAACTGCCTTAAGGCAGGCTCCAAGACTATTAAAGCTACTGGTGAAGTGACTCATAATAGCAAATATATGCATTTGGGTGTGTTGATTTCACACAGCAAAAAACAGACGTGGGCATGTTCCATAGCTCGGTTTGCTTTCTCTGGGAATTCTGAAACAAAAGTTCCTTCTGAAAAGGTTGTTTATATACTCTCTAGAGAAGACAAAATGCCCAACATGGCAGCTAGATCTCTCTCAAAACTTGAAAAAGTAATTTAAATCTTTCAGTACTTCTGTGTACAATTTGTTTCTATCACTGTAACTAAGTTTCAATTTTTGCTTTGGAAACACACAAAGATAGAGACATTATGATTCCTCTGTATGTTCACAAAAGAATCTTATATTTCTAATTCCTACCATCTAGAGGTAACCTTTCTTTACTAATCTTATATGAATAAAGTATATTTTAACTGTGATGACAATACATTAAAATAAAAGGTACAGGTTGATTCAAATTCACCCTTTTTTCAATATATAAGTTTTACCACTGCTTAAACATTAAAATAACAGGAGGAACAAGAGGGCGAATAGGAGATAATAATCTGCTGAAAGCTAAAAATAATTCTTATTTATGAAAGACAGTAAAAAGCAGTATATCCAGAACGTGGTTCAAGTGAAAAAATTCCCAATTTCAAATGTGTTTAGAAGCAGCTTCAACATGTTCATTTTTCCTTGTATCTGTTTCTTTAACTCAGCTTTGATGAACACATACATGATTTCCATTTGAAAGTTTAATACGTTATGGTTCACATAATTGACAATGAAAGATAGACCAAAGAATATACAGACCTAGATTATTCTTTTCTATGCTTTGGAAAGATTGGACAGAGGGGTTAAGAGCAACTATCTCTTCCAGTTGTTCCAGAGAGTATTACTTGATTATGTTCGTAATGTTCAAGACTCATCCCAAAGGTCATGAATATTAACCTCATAAACAAAATTTACTTAATTTTAAATACAATTAAAGATTTTGTGATTTGTGCTTAAGATTAAATCACAAAAAGATTTGTGATTAAGATTTTACATCCACATGTAGTCATATTTAAAAATCAGGAAACTGAATATATTATAAAAATATTCTCATAATATTTTTGCTCATTGAATTTGTGACTTTATAAAATGAGAAATATTTCTTTGTTATTTGTCAAGTCATGGAGTGTTTAGTCAACAAAATAAGAAAGTTTGCAGACACCATGATTTAAAAATTAACTAGCAACTAAAACATATATATTTTAATTATATAATCTGAGCATGTAGTACAAATGATTTTACTTGTATAACTGTAACATCTAAAGATAAGCAGGGTCCCAAGGCTGGGTACATTAATACTTACCTTGTGTTTTCACCGGGTCTGATATCTGGCTTGGATCACTAATTCCATATGCATTGGCTGCCCTCACAAGGAAAAGGTAAATTGCATTAGGTTTGAGTCCTTTGATGGCAAATGTTTCTGTTTTCACATTCTCCGCTACAGTCTGCCAGCTGCTACCAGACGCATGGCTACGGATAGATACATAGGTTAGGACACGCATATTTAATGGTAAATCAAAACAGAGAACTAGGAAACACCATCCTCGCTCTACCTGAAGGCTTCTATAATATAAGACGTCGGAGTTGCACCTGAATTCAAATTTGGTTGCCATGACAACGTTACTGTATTTCGGCTGACATCTGTAACTTCAGGTTTTGAGGGGGCACTAGGGATTAAATTTGGATCGGTGGGTCTTGGAGGCTGAACTGGAACTCCAAATTCTAACAAAGAAGAAAGAAATGAAAGATGCTTACACAGAGAAGCACATAAGTGTAGATAAAATATCCATCCCCTACTTAGACTTCAAGACATCCACCTCATCTTTTTACCAGTAAGGAAACAACTACATTTCAAGCTTCACTTTTAGGTAAAATACTATCAAATTTACCTTGGACTTCAATGTAAGCACTCCACGTTGCTTCACCACTGGGGGTTGATGCAATGCACGTGTATCGACCAGTATCACCCAGCTGAGAAGACAGACCGAAAATAAATATTTGGAATACTCAAGAGCTCACTGTGCTGGAAAAACAATTATAGTTTTCTATATGGCCCATGAATATGGATAGCTGCTTTAAAATGCACTATTCAGAAGCTTCCTCTTAATTTAACATTTTTCATTGAATGTGAATTAAAATACTGCATGAGGATAAAAGACAAATGGTTATTCTAATTGTATGATAAATATATAGTATTTAAGTGATTAACATTATCAATTTGTGTCAGGCATAGTACATGAGGTATATAACCTTAAATTCAAAGGGTTAATCTTTAATACTAATTTATATTTTGTATTTACTAAGTCACATAGTAAGGCTAATAAAGTATAGCCAATGACTCTTCTTGCTGTTTCACATTTTACCTGAGTTACATCCACATGGATAAAGGAGATAAACAGATATTTAAAGAAAATGGATAGATACAAAACGATTTCTTCTTAAAGCATTCCCTCTTTTTTCTCATTTTATTTTTCTAACCTGTAACTTCTGGCAGTTTAACAAGTATAAAGTTAAACCCCAGCTAGAATGATGCTCTTTCCCCCTTCAGAAGACTGACTGCCAGAAAACAAACACAGGTCACATGTTCAATGGCAAAATCCTCAGTAGCATAATGAACCCATATACCTCTGCTTAAGGCAATAACTCTATCATCAAATAATATTGGATAAAGCAAGAATGTTGCCCTTTTGTTCTGGCAAATGTAATAACAATGTCACAATCATTGTCACAAAAAAGTACAACATATTAACTTCTGTGGCACATGAAATGAACTGCTATGTTGATCCAAAACTCCAAAGAAGCCGCTCACAATAGGCAATAAAGCAGCTGAAATTTATGTTTATTGCTGTCAAAGCTATTCTTTCATATGCCCCATGAGCTTGTCTCGTCTTGACCTAAAATGAAAAAGAAAAACCAAAACAAAACAATATAGTCCTGAAAAGAACATGTATGGGATGTGATGTCCTGGGAAGGTAAATTCCTAAATTATTCCCACAAACCTGTGAGATTGCATCATTTCACACTCTGATTTGAAATGTACATTGAATCTATACACTGCTTTATCATTTTTGTTTGCACGTAGAATATTCTGTAATTGCGAAATGCTGAACCAAATATTCACAATAGAACTCTTGAAGTTTATAGCACATAATATAGTACTGGAAAATAACTTTGAAAAATGGAACGAATGCATTATATCACTGCTTGGAAGGTATTTTTTTCTCCACAAATTCTCATCCTTTTCTCCTCCAGGTAAAACCTTAAGCTACTTGCCATGGGTTAAATTATGAGTCATATCCCCAGAAATATACACAGAGAAGTGTCTGAAAGAATAAAGCATCAAATTAAACATATATTAATACTGCTATTAGCATTTCATTATTTCTAAAAAATGAGGCTTCAACACTGGTTTGCTGGAGGCAAAAACAAAGTGGAACAAAATGGGAAACCCAGGGTGTCACAAGTTACCTTAGCATATCGGATCTGTAGTACTCCAGTCTCCAGCTGTTTGATTCGAGAATCTTGGGTTGAGACAAGGACTCCATCCTTTCTCCACAGAATTGTGGGCACTGGACTGCCTGTGGCCACACAGCTGAGTGCTAACGTACCATCCACTGCTACAGTCTGATTCATAGGACCTTGTCGAATGACTGGGGGAGGTCGGTCTGCAATCACTGCCAGCAAAAACAACAGGAAATAGATTTCTGCAACTGGAAGCAATTTTCTAATCATCTGAGCAACAGCAGTTGCTCTAGGCTTTGAAACACACTAATTAAACAAGTAATTAAAGTAGGAGACATGCATTATTCAGAATGGATTTCTATGATGTACTGATTCAGAATATTAAAATGAGATACAATGTACCAACCGCTGAGTAGGCTTGCTGCATTGTCCTGGGACCTATTCAAGAGTTCAGAGACTACATAAGGATTGTGGATGGTGAAGATGTATGGTGGTGAGAAGTGGAGTACTGTGTGCTTTTTAAATTTTAAAATATGTAAAACACAAAATGACAACAAAAAACTATTTACCCTAAAGAAATGTGTGAGACAGATTTTCATAAATGAACCAAAGCCAACTTGACAATTGTTCTGTGTCCAACAGATAGAATGGTGGTACCACACCAGCATGTTTGATAATTTTGGATTTTGATAACTGACAAATAAATATGATTGAGCTCTTTTGATACTGGGATTTTTTTCTATTAAAATAGTACATACTTAAATATATCTCAATCCTAATAAATTAGGGAAACTGGAAAACTGTCCAAAAATACTGTTAGTAAGTGGTAGCTCAGGTTATAAAGAATCTGCCTACAATGAGGGAGACCCAGGTTTGATCTCTGGGTCAGGAAGATCCCCTAGAGAAGGAAATGACAATGCATTCCAGTATCCTTCCCTAGGAAGTCTCATGGACAGAGGAACCTGGTGGGCTACAGTCCTTGGGGTCTCAAGACTCGGACAAGATTAGCGACTAAACAATGACAAATCCAAAAATATAACTCAAGCTGATACCCTGACTCAGGAAATAACACACCTCCATATCAGAATTATAGGACTGGGAAGATGCTTTCACTAATTTTATTATCTTAACAGTTTTAATGTCCTATGGAACGCTTCCCTGGTGGCTCAGAGGTTAAAGCGTCTGCCTACAATGTGGGAGACCTGGGTTCTATCCCTGGGTTGGGAAGATTCCCTGGAGGAGGAAATGGCAACCCACTCCAGTATTCTTGCCTGGAGAATCCCATGGACGGAGAAGCCTGGTGGGCTACAAGTCAGACATGACTGAGCGACTTCACTCTCACTTTCATGGAAGGAAACAATGGAAGGCAATTTTTACAAAATACAAATAAAATTGTTTTTATTAAATGAAAAAAATCTAAAAACTTTATCTGAGACAATAAAATCATAATTTTGGGAAAAATCCACAACAACCTTAGTGGAACGAGAATAAATTGTGCATTAGAGAGATCTTCTATCCCTTGACCTTGGGAATTTAGGTGAAATTTCATAGATAATTTTGTAAATTTCATAGATAATTTTGTAAATGATTAAACAAACAAAAAAGTTCATTTTTCATTATTAAACTTTAAAATTCTGAATATTAGTTTAAAAATTTTATGTCATGAGTATTCAAAAGACAAACTCTAAGAAATTGCCTGCTTAAAGAAAGCTGGTTGCCAGAGTAACTAAATTTTGGATGCAACATTTTCAAGCCTGGGATGTGTCACGTTCAAAGTTTTATGCACCAAAGATTCTGCACAAGCTGGGTCACACTTCAATTTGTTCCTCATTTATCATGCAATAATTATTAGTGTTGGGCATTCAATCTAAGAAAAGCAAGAAAGCAAGAGAGTGAAATCAGCAACTGTGCATTTTCACTTCACCCTTCCAATTCTCTTCCATCTTTGGTTGCTAGTGTGAAATTTGTTAATACCATAGGGGTGTATTAGAAGGCTGGAGGTTGAAAGTTGGCAAGAATGTTTCAGATACTCCACGGGTGAAAAATATAAGCCAATAATTCCTTTGCTTAGAGTTGGTTAATCTTTCCTACATTATCTGTTAAGTTTGGCTAAAATCAAATTAAATGCCCCTCCTGGTATGTATGAAGAAATAATGATAGTGTTTTATTGCACTGAGGTTTCTATAAGACTCTACCACCTGTGTTCTCTTGATTCTAAGAATGAATGAATATTTATTTCTAGATATTAATTAAATTAGCAAAAGAGTGGTTCTTTATAACTGATTATAATTAAGCCCAGTAGTGCAGTGGTTTACTTTCATAGTCTTGTTATATTTAGAAGTAATTCAGTATCTGGGGATTTATTCAATTTTTTCTATCTTCATAGCTCTTTGATATTTGCCTCATATTTAGCATTCTTTGCACTTCCTTATCCTATCCCAACCCGGAATAATGATGTTGTTTCCCAGTTACTGATTTCTTCCTAGTTTACCTTGGGTGGTTTACAAAAATAAGCAAGAAAAGAGGAGCAGGCTAGATTATCAGCCTATACCATCTGTCATGTGTCTTTAGGCAAGTTCTTTATATTATCTAAGTCTCTGGTTTTTATCTGTAACATGAGGATAATAATAACGTGTTCTAACCAGCTCCAGGGATTGCTATGAAGATTTAAGTGGAATAATAAATATCCCATGTGCTTTGCTAATTGCAAAAAGCTAGACACTTACATGAATTGTGAAATCACCACTTACCCTTTTCTATAAAACAGTAAGATGCAAATCAGAGGCAAAAAAGTTCATTAAAGCAATTTTGTATTTTTAGGTAAGACAAGGAATATGTTGGTGTCACAGATTAGAATAAAACACTGATAAAACATCTAAAGTTACACAAGCTAAAGTGCATAGCACATTTACAAATCAACCCTAAATTTAGGATTTATGAGAAAAACTTCAAATAAAGAGTCTAATGGCTCACATTTGGATTATTAGAATGAATTATCAGGTAGCAAAGTAGGATGTGTAAGAAACAAAAATATGATTTAAAGAAAGTAAGTGCATGCATGGACTTTGGAATAGAAGGATTCAGCAGTATAAAATGAAAATGTTGCATATCTGTGCTCTTTAATATAGAAACCAAGGGCTTCAAGTGGCTACTGAGCACCTCAGTGTGGCTGGTGTGATTAAGGAACTGGATGTGTAACTTTAAGTAATTTTAACTGTTATTTAAATAGCCTCATGTGGCAGGTGGCTACTGTACTGGACGGTGCAAACTTTTGTTTTAAATCTCAGTTCTGCTAGCTAGTATCTGAAGGCTCTGCATATATATATATATATATTTTTTAATTAATCTATCTTTATTGGAGTATAGTTGCTTTCCAATATTGTGTTAGTTTCTACTGTACAGCAAAATGCATCAGTCATACATATACATATACCCCCTCTCTTCTGGACTTCTTTCCCATTCGAGTCACCAGAGAGCATTAAGTAGAGTTCCCTGTGGTATACAGTAGGTTCTCACTGGTTACCTATTTTATACATAGAATCAATAGTGTATATATATCAATCCCAATCTCCCAATTGCTCCTATCCCCACTCCCCTCTTGGTATCTGAGTAAAACACATATCACATACTAATGCATATATGTAGAATCTACAAAAATGGAGCAAATGGTCTTACTTGCAAGGCAGAAATAGAGACAGAGACATAGAAATCTGGGTATATCTTTTTACCATTCTCTGCTTCAGTTTCCTTATCTATAAAGTGCAGTGTCAGGTTTGAAAGGATTGATCTGTTTAAAGTTACTAGCACAGTGCCTGGCACAAAGGAGACATTAAATAACTGTAACTGCTTATTTAATTATCAGTATAGCGGTGATGGTGCTGGAAGTGGTGCTGGTTCCAGCAGTGTAACAGGTGATATATCCCTGGTTTTCCACATGTTCAGTGAAAGATTTAAAGACCCTAAATATAAAGATATAACATCAGAGGTAATATTTTTGTCACCTCAAAAAATAATCATAAAGTTTATCTTAATACATATAAATACAGTCATAAGATAACTTTAAGTGAGAAACTATAGAATAACATACGTGCACTGACTAATTTGAGTATGCAAAATCACATCTATACACCAACAAACGGGGTATCCCAGGTAATGCCAGTGGTAAAGAACCTGCCTGTCAACGCAGGAGATGAGACATAAGAGACTCGGGTTCAATCCCTGGGTCAGGAAGATCCACTGGAGGAGGAAATGGCAACCCACTCCAGTATTCTTGCCTGGAGAATCCCCAGGGATGTAGCAGCCTGACGGGCTGCAATCCATAGGGTAGCAAAGAGTCAGACATGACCAAGGTGACTTAGCATGCAGACCAACAAACGTTAACAGTCATATATCACAACTGCCATGAGTTTGCAAAACATAACTCAATACCTGAAGGCTGTAAACGATTATCTCATTTCAGCAATTAGGAAGCTGAAACACTGGAAGCAATTGGCAAATAGCTAGTAATTGGAAAACTAACGCTTTATCCACTGTATATCAATAACTTTTGAGAGATTCATGCAAGCGATTTTAGATTTTATATATCATTCAGTCACCACTAACTACTTTTTCTTACTTTTTTAGTAATAAAGAGAAGAAGCATTTTCAATGAAATAGGTGACATGAATTTCTATGTTCCTGACTCAAATGTGACTAGGTATAGGCTTCAGGTGCAGAGAAATAGCACTTCAAAGACAATTATGCTCTACCATATTCTCTGTCTCATGCTTTGTTCTGACTTTGCCTTTATTCTGTTTGCAAACAATAAAGAGAAAAAGATGAGAAACTAAAGTCAAACAGTATCCAGAAAATACTCTGTCTATTATCTCACTTCTGATTTAGTAATATATAAATAAGGCTATGGTTTTTCCTGTGGTCATGTATGGATATGAGAGTTGGACTGCAAAGAAAGTTGAGCGCCAAAGAATTGATGCTTTTGAACTGTGGTGCTGTAGAAGACTCTTGAGAGTCCCCTAGACTGCAAGGAGATCCAACCAGTCCATTCTAAAGGAGATCAGCCCTGGGTGTTCTTTGGAAGGAATGATGCTAAAGCTGAAACTTAGTACTTTGGCCACCTCATGCGAAGAGTTGACTCATTGGAAAAGACTGATGCTGGGAGGGATTGGGGGCAGGAGGAGAAAGGGACGACAAAGGATGAGATGGCTGGATGGCATCACTGACTCGATGGACGTGAGTCTGAGTGAACTCCGGGAGTTGGTGATGGACAGGGAGGCCTGGCGTGCTGTGATTCATGGGGTCGCAAAGAGTCGGACACGACTGAGTAACTGAACTGAACTGAAGGGATATTTGAAAATACTTTATCATAGTTTCCTTTGGCCACTTTTCATGTACATCCTTACATACAAGTTGCTTTATAAAGTTGCAATCATAAACATATTTGCAAATCTATGTTCTACTTTTTCTAAATATTGATTCATCATTATCAAATTCATTATGTGTCTTCACAGTCACTGAGTAGCTCTAATACATTTAAAAAATTGTAAAAACATTTTGAAAGTGAAAGTGGGTCAGTCATAACCAGCTCTTTAAGACCCCATGAACTATACAGTCCATGGAATTCCCCAGGCCAAAATACTGGAGTGGGTAGCCTTTCCCTTCTCCAGGGGATCATCCCAATCCAGGGATCCACCCCAGGTCTCCTGCATTGCAGGTGGATTATTTATCAGCTTCCCTACAAGGGAAGCCCCCAAAACATTTTAGGTCATCCTAATTTATTGGAGTCAGTAGATATATATCATACACAATGTTAAGAATGTGAACTTTTGAGTGAGATGGCCTGAATTTTGAAGTATGTCTTAATCAACAGCTAGTTCATTCTTTCCTTCTTTGTTACATTACTTATTCAAAAAAAAAAAATCTAGTGAGTGTCTACCATGTGTCATACCTTGGTGGATACAGTGTACATATTTGATTTGATTGGACAGAAATATTCCCTAAGTTGGAAGACTCGGATTGTTAAGATATTAATTCTCCTTAAATTGTTCAACAATTAAAGTGGAATCAAAATTAAAATTCTGATTTTTTTTGTCTGCCTAAGGATATTAGGTTGTGTATGTATATCTGTGTGTGTATGTACATTATGTGTATGGAAATTGACCAGTTTTAAAATCTTTATTAAAAAATGAAGAAGACCTGTAACAGCCAACGTAAAACAAGAAAAACAAAGTTGGAGACTTGACCAGTTTGTAAGGTTTACTATAAAGCTATAATAAGTAAGGTCACATATACTGGCATAAATAACTGGAGTATAACAGAAAATAGAAGTAGGTTACTACATTTAGGGGGCCTTCCCTCATAGCTCAGTTGGTAAAGCATCCACCTGCAATGCAGGAGACTCCAGTTTGTTTACTGGGCTGGGAAGATCTGCTGAAGAAGGGATAGGCTACCCACTCCAGTATTCTTGGGCTTCCCTTATGGCTCAGCTGGTAAAGAATCTGCCTGCACTGCGGAGACCTCGGTTTGATCCCTGGGTTGGGAAGATCTCCTGGAGAAGGGAAAGGCTACCCACTCCAGTATTCTGGCCTATAGAATTTCGTGGACTGTATAGTCCATGGGGTCGCAGAGTTAGACATGACTGAGTGACTTTCACTCTTTTGCTTTTATGAAAGGCCTATATTAATATAGGGCTTCCTAGGTGGCTCAGTGGTAAAGAATCCTCCTGCCAATGTAGGATATGTGGGCTGGTTCCCTGGGTCGAGAAGATCCCCTGGAAAGGGAAATGCCAGCCCACTCCCAGTACACTTGCCTGGGAAATCCCATGGACAGAGAAGCCTGGCAGGCTGCAGTCCATGGAGTCATGAAGAGACTGACATGACTGAGCATGCACACTAGTGTTTTTGCTCACTAACTGAAATAAACTGAAGTGGATTTTCAGTTTTATGAAAAGAAACAATTATTTCCTCACTGTATGCCATTTCTACTCATATTTCTGTTTCATAGGAATGCTCTATTTTCAAAGAACAGAGGAAATCTGTTTGTACACACTTTTATATATTTATATGCTTACTTATATTTCCTTTTCTTCTACTGCTTTCCATCTCATGGTTTGGAGATTTTCTCTATTGTTATTCAGTCTGGAAGTCATGTCCAAGTCTTCAACCCCATTGACTACAGCACATCAGGCTTCCCTGTCCTTCACTATCTCCAGGAGTTTGCTCAAATTCGGATTTCTCTATGACTGCATCTTTATATTTGGCATTAATTAATCATGCTTAGAAGAGTTGATAAACAGAACAAAAACTTGCTCATCTTGAGTTGTGAGAAGGATCTGTCAACAATTCATCTTATCTTCAAGATTTGGAAGAAAGAAAACGGATGATGTTTTATACCAAGAGATTTTAAAATAATTTATTTTTCAAAACATGGACACAGTCCTGTGTATAACTATTCAGTGTAAACTTTCCTTGTATAATTGTCATGCTTTTATGAATCTAATTTGATGCAAGAAATTTCATATAGCCTAGTTAAAATAAAAATGATTTTACATTTAATCACTTTTATCTTTATCCTTTTAGCCTTATATCAAAATTACTGTAAGAAAGGATACAAAGTTGAAAATAAGTGTGCTTACTGGTATTCTCTTTGGACACTAAGCCAAACTTTGCCATTTTGAAATAAAATGCTCTACTTTACCATCGGTAACTTCCAAATATGCTTTTGTGATGATACTTCCGGCAACATTCAAAGTCTGGCAGATATAATAACCAACATCAGATCGCTGGACGTTAGTAATAGTGAGGTCACCAGTCTGGGAGACTGAAAAACGGCTGGATGACTGTGGTGGCTGATATGAGAAAAGCAGATTCTAGAACCCAGAATTTGAGAGGAAAAAATAATAGGTTAATTGCTAGTTTCCAACATGTTTTTATGTTTTATATATTGTAAACAGATACATAAATAGCAGCAGCAGCACATAAATATTTATACATACAAAAACATATTTATGAAAATAAACTAAATATTCTCTATCACATACCAACATAGACCGAGATACACACACACACACATACAAATGAACAAAGTTTAATCATCTAAACTTAAATGGGGTTATTTGAAAATTTAAATGAATTCTAAATATTGATAGATGCCTTTATCATTTCAATATCAAACAATATAATTTATAAAAGAATATGAGATACTATTAGAGTTAAATGTTTTACATGTTTCAGCAAAACAGACTTAAAAGTTTTGTTTCACATAGATGTGACTATTAGAATTCTAAACATTAAATCTTTTCATATATAAACAACATTAAAATTTAAACACATTCCAACAAGTTAAATTTGAGGATATCATTTTGGTACCATCATAAGAATCTCTGTTGCCTGCCCATTATAAAAGTTCAGTAATCTCTATCAAATTGTCAAGTTTCTTATTTTTCTGGTTAAATGGTGAGCATATCTATCACAGATTTTTAAATTCAAATACTGAATTTAAGAATTCATAATGGAGCTATATTTCTGCAGAAAGTTATCTTAAACTCTAGACAATATGTGATATTACTTGGTGGTAAAAATTTCTCTCTATGAATCTAAACATCTTGCTCATTGGAAGGAGTATCATTCTTTTTCATGAAATAAATAATATCAACATTTCTTCTAATCAAAAAAATTTGTTACTTTTTAAAAATTTTAGTTGCCTTTTAACATGTATCACTTATAAAAGCTTAACTACTAGGGCATGGATATGTATTCAAAAACAAAATATTAAGAAATAGTGAGTTATTAAATCATACCAAACCAAATCAAAAATTATTTCAAATATGATAGATAGTAGATGGCAATGGATGATCTATTTAAATAACTAAATGGGTCATTTAAACATTATTCTACTAAGAAGATCTGCTAGTGGACTTACTCTTATTGATACACAGATATTCGTGTATAATATACTTTCAATTCTCCTGTTCTACTAAAATATTTTTTTTCATCTTTAATTTGCTGTCAGCAAATTTTGTCCTTTGAGGCCCAGTGAAATGTGTTAGAACCAACCAAGATATCAGAACTCAAGTAATAGCCTCCATACCATAATCAAGTTGATATTTGCTACCAAAGTGAAAATAAAAGTTAACTTGATGGCACAGTATATAAATTATTAGTGAGTACAGTCAGTAAATTACCTCCATGTAATTTTTATGAACATAGTAGAAGATCAGAAGACAACATACTCAAGGTTGATTTAAACAAAAAATAAAAGAGGTTAGGAATAATTTTATTAAAAATGAATGAGAATAATTTTCACAAGTATCAGAAATATGTAAAGGAAGATGTATTCATTTATTGAAGAATTCAAGTCACTAAGAGATAAGAAAACATATTTTTAAAACTATTTAAAGTTTCCTATTATTTTTAAAGTGAAAGTGTTTCAAAATTCCCTCTTTAATAAGCTGAAGTCCAAAAGGAAACTTAATTTTTAAGAGCACAGGTCTCCATATTCTAGCTTCACTGTATATAGAAAATTCTGGTTTATAAAAAGGTATAGAGAGTAGGACTTGACAGCAAAAGTGATCACATGTTATAGTTTTCAAAGAATTAAAATATACTGAATTATATCCAATATAACATCTATGCTAAAGAGACTTTCACATAGTTTGATGAATCTTTAATTGATAGATATATGATAGATAAAACATAAAGAAGAATACATTTCAGATTCCTAGTGCTTTCAGAGAAATTGCACTGATAACATTATCTTTGTTTTAAATGTGTGTAAATCTATTTTAAAATATAATTATAATTATCTGAATAAGAGAAGTTAAAACTAACTGATTTGAGAAGAAACGTATTTTTTTAATGTGGCTGAATTGAAAATAAAGGAAATAAATTGGGAATAAATTTTCATGATTAAACAATTACTATTCTATGTACCACCTGGTGTACCAAAACTAGGCAGGAAAAATCTGAGAATTAAAATTCTGTTTTACTTTGAAATATTCAGGTCTCTGAGAGATGTCTCAGTTCTCTTAAAGCAAGAGTTATGTGACTAAATCATTTCTTGCTTTTTCTTATCTATGTGGCATTTCACCTGTGCTGACTGAAATATTAGAACAAGGTCATACCTGACTCCCCTCTCTCCTCCAGAAGATAGCTGGTTGGGGATTTCCTGTTGCTTCACACTGGAAAGTGACCGTTCGTCCCAAGGCAACCACCTGGTCACGGGGCTTCACAACAAAATGTGGAGGTTCTGAAGGAGATGAAACAGATTACCCTGGATCAAAAGCATGTTGTCACTGTCCTAATTGAGACAATCTGCTGATATTCCAAGTGCTGCCATTAATTTATATCACTTGTTATGTACTATCTAGATATACATAATGCATCCATTCTCACCCTTAATTCAATTGAAGCTAAATTGTTAACTGCATATTTATAGAGTGGAATCTGGGTAGTTTTTAATTACTTCATCTTCTAGGATGAACTTCAATGTTAAAAAGACTTATTGAGCTACAATTTGACCCTTTACATCAACATATATTCGAAATTTGTATGAACAAATATTTCTTCTCATTTAGAGCTGCTTAAAGGTGTATGGACATTAATCTTAGACACAAGGACCTCCTGATGTAGGCAGGTCCTAAAATTACTTTAACTGAAAAGCTCCTGAAAGGCTACTATGGAAAGTATAACCGTTTAAAATCTTCAGTCCAATTACTTGAATGGAAATGAATTTAAAGCACTAGTGGAGTCAAATGTCTCTTTCATTTACATAGGCAAGGGCATGTTCAAACAGAATATATATGGAAATGAGGGCAAATTGGAAACATCTGCTCATCCTGACATTATAAATACTGCCAGCTTTGTCCAAACTGTTTGATTTATACAGACTTAAATGGCCACTTCACCCAGCAGTAAATAGAGTGTCAGAAAATTGTGTCAGTTACATTGAGAGCAATGGCAGCTGAAAACATTAGGTGTGCTGATGGAGTCACTGGCTTAAAAAAAAAAAAAGCTTATTTTGGGCTGTGCTTTATGCTTGGAAAAAATTTGCACTGAATCTAAGTCTTTTTACCTACTGTTTACACTTTTCAAATTCATTTCTTATCAGTTGTCTGAAATGCCTAATTATTCTCCTTTCTTGTTTCAGTTCAAATTGAAGTGAATGTTTCAAGTCAGACATTTACAGTTTATACAGCATAATCCACTTTTTAAGACTGTTCCATTATTTCTAAACTTTTCCTTAAAAATACACTTAGTTACTAATCTCAGTCACTAAGGATAAGCTCTTAAAGTGAATATGAAACAAAGGTATATCCAGATTATTTTCACATACCAGTCTGCTCATAAGAATACGATTTCTTTGTTAATGAAAGTGAGGAGGATTCAAAATGGTACTGTTTTCTCTTGCTAAATATTTTTTGGTCAATTGCATCTGGGACATCTGTACAAGTATTTATAATATCTAAAATATAAAACTATGAAATGTACACAATATAAACTTTCTACATTTGTGTGTCTACAGGTGTGTAAAGTGAAATATGAAACCTCTTTTAAAGAGAAATGGATATGTAAAACAGCTTGCATGGTCACCAAACTGAAGAAAGCAATTATATTTCCTAACTTTTAGATGAGTGTGCCTTCTCCTATACTTCCTTTTTATTTTAATTGAGGTTTAGTAGAAATTACACCATTTGACTAGAAAATTATAGGAGACCTGAAAAATCAGGGCAAATGCCTTCAAATGTCCTATAACTTATAGGGAAGAAAATACAATGTTAGGAGAATAAGTTTAGCTCAATTTGGTAATACTGAAGTTCTAGCTTATAATTTTTTTTTTAACTCTGATTGTAATTGAGTGGTTTGCTCATGACTTTGGTAAACACCATCATTATCCAGGTATAATAAGAGGCATGTGCATCATGGCCTGGGGATTTTCCTCCACATACACACCCATACAGGAGCATCTGATTCCTTAGTTAAGGGTTAGAATTATTGACATAGAAATTAGACCAGAAATTGAAAGGACTAAGACGGATAATAAACTAAATCCAGAAAAGAATTTGGTTTGTTTCAATGAAAGAAAACCAAATGATTAATTAAATGAATGGGAGAATATGATTTTCCAATATATGCAGGGAATTTGAGTAGGAAAATATAAATGTTCAAATCACTCAGACAAGTCAAAACTTCGGGTGGTCTCTTTTCTAAATCTCAGCAGCATGTCTAATAACATGTGCCAGAATCCATGTTTCTTTTATAAAATGCCAGCAAGCCTGAAACCTCAAAGATGTGGGAACAGGGATACAAACCCTTATGCTAACTGCCTTTATCTTGCAGCAATCCTTCTACACGGGGTATTTGCCTGGAAATGAATTTACTGTATCTTATAGGCATATTCTCCAGCCAACATCAACAATGACACCAGCCAGAAGGCATGCCTCAGAAATAATCCTTTTCTACATGTATGTTAGATATTAGATGTAGACATATCTTTAAGAAAAAAATTTAAATGGATTAAATATGCCTCTATCAATCTTCTATCATCATTTCTTATATTTAGATTGAGCAAGTTGGTCACCATGTTACATCTATGTTTATGATAAAATGCTGGGACATTTTTCAAAGGCTACAAAATTTTAATTCACTATAAAGATAGATAAACATGTTACTAATGTCACATATGTTCAGTGTTGGAAATAAAATTAGAAAAGCAAAGAAAAAAAGAAAATCTACTGATAATGCAGACGTACATATTGGACTGTATAGTTCTAAAATATTCTTCTACAATATCACTTAAATGACTATTTAATGGTATAAATACTAAGTTACCTTAATTATTTAACTAATCAATTGTCTTTAAATCTAGAATCTTTTTAATTCCCACCGTTTAACACACTGGTGAAATTAACATCCTTCTCAATTTTATTCAATTTGATTTCAACTGAAACTCTTCTCCCAAACCTCACAACACTGAGTATTAACAACCTTGCCAAACTTAGAACAGAATCTCTTAATTGGCCCTTTTATATTAGTGAGATTAAACATTTATTTTCAATTACTTTGTCATTAATATCTTATTTATTGTGGCTATTGAGTTCCTGTGCTTAGCTTTTTAATTTCTAGGGACTAATGATAGACTGCTGCTAAGTCGCCTCAATCGTGTCCGACTCTGTGCGACCCCATAGACGGCAGCCCACCAGGCTCCGCCATCCCTGGGATTTTCCAGGCAAGAACATTGGAGTGAGTTGCCATTTCCTTCTCCAATGCATGCAAGTGAAAAGTGAAAGGGAAGTCGCTCAGTCATGTCCGACTCTTCGCGACCCCCATGGACTGCAGCCCACCAGGCTCCTCCGTCCATGGAATTTTCCAGGCAAGAGTACTGGAGTGGGGTGCCATTGCCTTCTACGAATGATAGACCAGTTTTATCCATTTCTCAAAAACGTTTTATATATATTTCCATTTATTAAAGTTTTTTCTAATGTAGTTGGGCATGTTTGTTGTTCAGTCAATATAATTATATATTATAGATCACATAATACCTAATTATATTATATAAATGTTCACTTTCATCCTTCACTTTTGTTTTCATTTAAATTTGAATCCAACTATAGTTTTGCATATATGGAAAGCTTTTTTTCCCAAACAGTTCATTATTGCATTACCATTATTGAACAATCCATCTTCCTATCTGTGTTAGTATGAAATGACATCTTTAGAATATTTGTATAGCTTTTCAACTTAAAACATAGATTTTTCTTAGGGTCAAAATTATTACATGGAACACCATACAGAAATATCCAAAATTGGTGCTCTAGCATACTAAAAGTGTGTGAGTGGACTCCTTCCCCAAAATATTGATTAATGAAAGTATTCAAAAAATTTTATTTACATGACAACAGATCTGTATTATAGCAAATGTTGATACATTTTAAACACATCATGTGGTTATTTCTTACATAAAATGAAATGAATCTGACACATAGAAATAAAAATGAGTGCAAACAGCCCTAAGCGCAAGGTTATTCACTTATAGGACTTTCAATGACCATTACTGAACAACAGTTAGATAGACAGATCGGATGAACTCATAAGCATATTTTAGATCTCCCAAACACAAATTGTCCTCTGGGCACCTATTTTGTTCATTGTTACCTCGTGAGATATAAACTGAAATGGTACTTAATCAAGATAAAACCCTACCCCTTGTTTTATCACTCATGCAAAACTGAGGAAAAAAATAAAAGGATGCAGATCACACATCATTTAATAAGATAAAATTAGCAACCCCATTACCTGTCACTCTTTGTCACAGTTACCCATACTTCCTGCAGACTTTATTCTGTGCAGTCTGTCTTTGTGGCCAATGACAAGTGAAACATGGAGGCTGATTGGTTGAAGGACATGGAAGGGTATGGATGGAAAAGGGCAAGAGAAGTTCCAGTCACAATGACACGATGATTAGAAGATGGCCAATAAAATGTCAACTTACCAGACCCAACTAAAACAAAACAAAACAGAAAACATGGAATAAATAAAAATAAACAAACTGAAAATGAAACAGAAAAAGTAGTAAGACTTGACTTAACCAATGATCTTTTCTTTTAAATAAAAAGAACACATTAATATTTGGATACGTGGTTCATACTATCCATGCATGAATTATATTTGCTAGCATTTCTATATCACCATAAATCATTTAAGAAAAATAGAAACGAATCTTAAAATATCTACTTTGATTAAATGGCAGAGCTACAATGAATGATAGCTATAAAATTATAAAACACTTTTCAATGACTTTACATTGTGCTACCAGATGACAGGATCAGATAACTATAAATGTAATGGGTTTAAAAGAAAAAAAAAATACTATAAATCTTTACTGCTAATGCCACATAGAGTAGAAATCAAACATCTTAATCAAAGATAAAGTGTTAAATCCTATAAGTCCACCATCAAATTAATTTTTAAATGTTTCATGCTGCCAATAATGTTCTATTAAACCCATTCTTCTCATACTTGAATAAGCATTAGAATAACTCTTAGATCTGGTTAATATACAGGTTATGATTATATAGGTCAGGGCTATGACAAGGGATTTGCAGAACCCAGGTGTTGCTGGTCATGACCATCAGCTGAGTAGTGTCGTTAATAAAAAGTGTTACATTTGTATCCTTGCATATTTTTCAATGAGAAAACAGGAAAAAACATAAACACATTGTAAAAACAGAAAACTTTATAACACTAATAAAGTTAGAGTCACATTACCTGTTTTCAGGGCTGAAACATTGGGTATTTTAACATAGAAAGCTTGAGTAATACATATTTAAAATACTGGAAAGCAATTGTTTTGCTCATTTAGAAACAAAGGTAATTACTGTCAAATGCAGAGCCTTTTCATAATAGCCCAGTAGATAATCACAATACATTTTACTCAAATAAATAATGCCCATGTCTTTCAGCAAGTCACAATTAATTAGACTTGATTGCATTTCTGTGCCTTTGATAAATGAACTATTCTAAGCACTGCTACTATGAAATGGTAGTTTTAAAAAAGAAGTGTTCTCCTGTTCTCGCTATTGTTACCACATCTGCAAAGTTGAAAGGTAATTCAGAAATACACTTTTAACTCACATGTTCTCTTTAGTGTGAGTGAAATAGATGGTTTCTATTTTTCACTCTAAAGTAAAATCTCTAATTTTTCATTCATGCAGGCAAGAAAAGTTTTAAAAAAATCTCATTTACTCAAGCATAATGTTTATCATAGCATGAAACATGCCATCCAGATTTAAAAACACACACAGAGAAGATGGGGCTTGTTTACAGTTCTCAAAAGCTTCAAGATGATGTCTTTTAAATGACAGAAAGAAATATTCAGAAGCTACAAGAAAGCAATCCTGATAACTACAGCAACATAACTTAGCTTTGAGAAAACACAAAGTCATAAAATTATCTTTTGGGTAATCTCTGAAAATAAATTTGATTATACTGATACAGTTAAAATCAAGCCTTACTGAAAGTCAGGAGATCAGAGAATGATTCATCAATAGTTTCTAGTCACGTATTTTCAGTAATTTAAAATTCCTTTAACAGTTTCAAAAATATTTAACATGTTAGAAACCAAATATCACTGGGAATTAGTTCATTTAAAATTTTAAAAGGCACTTTTCCCTTGCTTGTAGGCTTTACCAGCTGAACTTCAGCAGTTGAATCTTTTAATTAAAATCCAGTGTGTTAAAGAATGTCCGGCTAGTGTACTTACATATAACATCAATGGAAATTGATAACTGTAAAATATTTCAAAGTCTACTAAGGACCTTAAAACTTATCTAAGACAACATCTAACACAGAAGCTCTTAAAACATCAGAGGTTTCTGAGAGGACTCTATCTTGAATGATCTTTTAAGCTTTTAACAACCATGACTATCAGGAAGTGAGTCTTCTTATCTAAATGAAAACCTGCCCGACACAATTTCATTTGTTCTAGTTTCAGCAAACAAATAAATGCCATTTAGATCCTCCACATAAAATCCTTTTACTCATTGAGAATAAATGACAGAAATGTCTTTAAATCTTTTAAGTTTTTCACTGATTGCCCCTTTCTCCATATTTCTCTCAGTCAGGATGAAGGATTTTTTTTTCCCCTATACAGAAAGCAGAGACCTTCTAACAACAGGCAGTGCCCATTATTGTTGAGTTAGATTAGTCCAGAAACAATCAGAAAAAAATGAGTCTTTTGGATCCTGTTCATTCATTATCCTCTAATGCCCCTGGTTTATGAGCAGCTTCTTTCCCACCCTCTACAGAACTCTTCTCAGCTTCTTTTTCTGCTTTAAAGGCTGGGAGCACCTCTATCCCAATCCCTTTCCTCTTAAGAAAGAGGAAAAGCCTGTCTCTCTATCTCTAATAAAACAATAAAATGTTAGCTCTGGAAGTGACCTTAGAATTTATCATTCTAAGAACGTAAATTGTCAAAAATAACTTCTTCAAGGTTACAGATGACTAACCTAAGAGTCTTCCAGGATTCTTGACTAAATCCAAGTCTGTACAAATTTTCCTACTAGTTTATCAGTTTGGGGAGAATGATATGCAATAGGACAAATAATCTGTTTCATTTTACATAAACTGTTTAACCTAAAATCCTTCTACCTCTTCATGAAAGCAATTTTAAAGTATTCCTCATGATATTAAAATTCTTTAAAGAATATTTAGCTATAGTTTGAAAAAGACATGAGAAATTAACAGGTGAGAAGAAAAGAGACTTAAAGCCTTTTAAAACGTTCACCTTTTTGGGGGAAAAAAGTAATCATTTCTTAAGGGTAAATCAACTTTAATCAATTCTTGTCTTGAAGTGACATTTTATGTCAATATACATTAAAAAATAATACACTTTTGAAGATGAGGACAAATAATATTTTGACAAAATTACTTCTTAGGGTAAATGTGCCAAATAGGAAGTTAAAATAATTTTACAACATAAATACATATTTTTAAGAGGAAAAAACTTACTAATTTTTGTCTTTTAATGTTTCAACATTGTGTGGATTATAATCCATCTTCAGGAATAGACTGAAATTTTTTTACATTGTAGGGAATTTGGAAAGGGGTGAAGGATTGGAGAATTTGCCCCAAATCCGAGTTTGTATATGAAGCATAGTGTTTTCACCTAGATTTTATTTTCTTGAGGTTGGGTGCAGGAGAAAGAGGAGTTAAGCAAAATCTAAAATAGACACACACACACACACATTTATATTATATATATATATTATATAATTATAAAATTCTGGTACCCTTTTAATTCAAAAGGAGAAATGGGATAGCACTCTAAAATTTTTGGAGATATACAAATTATGTACTTGAGTAACAGTTTTTAGAAAATGACCTGTTTAAAATGGTATAGAGTAGCCTTTCTATCCCCTTTCTCCCACTCCTTCCTTCCCCACACACAAATACACATACATATGATTATAGAGGAAAAGATTTTCTTCCTCTTTTGAATGGGTCACCAAAAAACTCCAGATTATTTAATTGGTCTGAACTCTTCTGTATTCTAAGAATGTACACTGTTCAGACAATAATCTTTTGGTCTAAATAAGAGAAGAAGCTAAGAGCAAAAGACTTAAAAATGAAGGAAGCAAAGAATGAAGCAAGGGAGGTGGAGAGGAAAGAGAAAGAAAAGACTCATTTCTTCTGCTTGTCATATTCAGGAGACATGAGTCAGAAAGATGATAAATGTTTTAAAAAATTACACAGAAGCTGGAGGAAGAGGCCTTTTTTTTTTGGTCTGAGAAAACAAGTCAGCTGGACAGATACTTAAGACATCTTCAGATTATGTCTAATAAATACAGGGACCAGCCAATCTTGATAACTACTTAAGCCAGAAGAGAAGATAATGGGCCTAAATAATAGCATGGATACTTAGGAAAATCAGAGAAAAGAAGCAGTTAACAGTAAAGGTCACTGAACCATGAATTGGTTGCCAACTGTGATGTCTCTAGAGGTCTTTAAATATGGGATTTATTTCCATTTGGCCACAACAGCTTAGCTATATAACCCTGTCTGGTAAAGAAATAGAGTAATTGACTCTTAAAGTGCTTTCTACACTGTGATTTTAAGACTATGGAAATTCAGAGGTAAAGCAGGACAACAGATATACCCCTCTGCCTCCAATATTTTCCCTTTTGATTATGTACATACAAATGGATACCCTACTAGAAAATGTCCTGCGCAATATTCTTTTCAGTTATCTGAAGTTGATGAGGTACTTTATACACATAGCTCATAATATAAATCCAGGTGATATCAGAAAATTGCATGAAATTAAAATATTTGTAAGTTTAACACAAAGGTAAAGTTACAATTTGGATATTTTCACATTGAAATCTCTACTTTTGAAGCATAATGGCAAAAATTTTGAATTTGTACTTATGAATTAGATAAAGTAGCCAGATTCTTCACTGTCAGCAATGGGTCATAAAATTATTTTCATTATTAGTAGCTAAACAGTAGTGAATCCCTAAGCTGATGTGATTTTTCTCATTCTCATACACTGTGCTTTTTGAATAGCAAGATTTAATGAACAAATATTACAGACTAGAATTGTAAATACCACATTCCAGAAGAATATGAATAAAGTAGTGAGTTATAAGATTTTTTGGAGAAGAAATACATTTGAATAAAATAGAAGAAACTCAAATATTTAACCAGTGAAGCTATCTGCAGTTGAATTGACAAAACCCAGTCACTGTTACACCAGAGAAATTATATGCATAGATACTCATGAATGATATTATCTCTAACAATTAAAAACTCTCAAGATATTTTAGTATGAGATATGATTTCTTTTTAGGGAAAAGATTGAGTTTAACATAAAAGCCTGTCATTACATCTTTCAAGTCTTCAGGCATAAAAAATAGAGTGACTAAGAAGGACATTTTTAGAATATATTTAATTGGTACATAAAATACCATGACCTTTTCCCCTCCACTTAACTATTTCACTTTATTCTTTAGATCAGTAGTTCCAGAAACAATTCTGATTCTCACAGCTGAAGTGGGGGTGCATCTACAAGGCAGAGGTCAGAGATGCTGATAAATATCATATAACACACAAGAAAGCTTCCCATAACAAAGCATGATCCAACCCAAAATCCCAATAGAACCATGACTGAAAACTTTGCTATCTGCACAAAACATCTTGCACTATGTCTGATACACAAAATATCTTGCACTATGCCAGAAAAAGTTAATAAATTTCTTCTTTTCCTTCTGTTTCTAAAAATGTCCCCACTGTACCCCAAAACAGTTATTAAATGGTGCAACTTGTTATTTGCCTGCTAAAGAGTCTGAAACTGAAATGCAGGTATCCAGCAATCTATGACGATGTGTATGCCACCTGACATAGGATCTCAGGATCATAATTTTGGTGGTATCAGTATCAATTCAGTTGCTCAGTTGCGTCCGACTCTTTGCGACTCCTGGACCGCAGCACGCCAGGCCTCCCTGTCCATCACCAATGGACATGAGTTTGAGAAAGCTCCAGGAGTTGGTGATGGACAGGGAAGCCTGGTGTGCAGGAGTCTGTGGGCTCAGAAAGAGTTGGACACAACTGAGCGAATGAACTGAACTGAAGTGAAAGCAAGAGAAATAAATGCTTGTTGTTTTTGCTTTTCAAAGAAAGAACTGTAAGTCATCTCTTCCTACCCTTGCTAACCTTAGATGACAATTAAAACTGGAGTAAAAATAACCAACAAATATCAATGTAAAGAAAGTGGTAAGTCACCACGAAGTTCAGCATTTCAGATCAGTTCAGTTCAGTTGCTCAGTCATGTCCAACTCTTTGTGACCCCATGAACCACAGCACGCCAGGCCTCCCTGTCCATCACCAACTCCTGGAGTCCACCCAAACCCATGTCCATTTAGTTGGTGATACAATCCAACCATCTCATCCTCTGTCGTCTCCTTCTCCTCCTGCCCCCAACCCCTCCCAGCATCAGGGTCTTTTCAAATAAGTCAGCTCTTCGCATCACGTGGCCAAAGTATTGGAGTATCAGCTTCAACATCAGTCCTTCCAATGAACACCCAGGACTGATCTCCTTTAGGATGGACTGGTTGGATCTCCATGCAATTTTGGTGGTAACAGTCCCTAAATCAATTTAGAAAGCCAGAAATCTAGATCTTTCTTTTCTTCTTCTTTGAGATGTATAATTCATTACCAAATTCTATAGCTTTTACTTCATAACCATTTCTCCATTCCATCCACCTCTTTCTAACTCTATTACCACCACCCTGGGCAAGTTATGCAACAGCAATCACCTGAAATAATGCCTTGCTTTTTTTCCATTCCAACCTCACAAAGCAACCAGAATGCTTAAAAACTAAACTAATCTGATTATAGCCCGTTTAGCTCAAAAGCCTTCAATAGGGTCTCATTGCTCTTAAAAGAGAGCAAAATCCCTAACATGGCCTTGCTAAGTAATTCTTTGGTGTTTTCCCATATTCCTTCCCTCCCTCACCTTTCTAACTTAGCCATGTAGTTCTTCTCATTCTTGAGTGCCCTTTGCTCCTTATTACTTATGGTTCTGTTTATACTATACCCTGAGATCCTCCTATTTTAAATTCCTACTCATCTCAGCCCTTAGCTCAAAAAAATAAAATACTTCTTCAAGGAGCTACCTTAAATTTGATACTAAATCTTATCAGAATGCTACTATGTTCTCATAGAGACCTTAACTTTCTTCTAGAGCATGTAACTATAGTCTTAAACTATAAATTTATGATTATTCTATAGAAGTCTGTTTCTTAAAATAGCGTGTAAGTTACACGAGGGCAAGTATTTAACTATTTCGTTTTCCATCATTTCTCTAGAACTTATCGAGTTGAGGACACTATTTACATTGCATTCAAATATCTGTTGAAAGAGTGAACAGACAATAATGTCCCCATTACCCAGTTGAAGGCACTTTCTTCCACCCATACCTTTAAAAATCCACTTTTTAAATTCTGCTGATACTATAGACATTTGTGTATATCTCTCTTTATCAATAAGCTCCATAAAGGCAGGCTTACTATCTATGCACTCACTGTGTCTAGAGTATTGCTTTATACATAGAAGATGCTCCAAAATTTGTTTAGTTGAAAATTTGGGACCCTTATCTTCAAATAGCATAAGTCATGGAGGGTCAGCATTAAAGTACATAATGGCATAATAATAAAACTACTCAACTGACAGTTAAATAATTTTGGATCAGATTCTCTGCAAAATTAATCAGATATATCCTGTATAAATCACATAACCTTTTACATCTCAATTTAATGAAGATCCATCAACATTAGGTAACTATGTGTCAGATCATACACTAGAAACCTTCACAGCAACTCTGAGCAAGAGCTCAATATGCCAGTTTTGTAGAGGGAGAAATATAAAGGTTAAGTAATTTTCTTAAGATCATGTATCAGGCAAGACATGGAAGACTGGCGCTCAGGTCTGTCTAGCTCTTTTAATTTGTGCTGTTTTTGGAATACTGCATGACTTGTTTGTTTAAGTTAAAAAAAAATTGTTAAACCTTCAGTTCAGTTGCTCAGTCATGTCTGACTCTGTGACCCTATGGACTGAAGCACGCCAAGCTTCACTCTCCATCACCAAATCCCAGAGCTTGCTCAAACACATGTCCATCGAGTTGGATGGTGATGGTTGGTGCCATCCAACCATCTCATCCTCTGTTGTCCCCTTCTCCTCCTTATTAAATCTTATTTTATGTAAATTTGATTCTAAAATCTTTTGGCTCCCTGACATAAGCAAAATAACTTTCAATGAAAAATTATTTACAAGGCAGCCCACTGAACGAGAGAAAATATGTGCAAATTATATTTCTGCTAAGGGGTTATTATCCAAGAAACTCATACAACTCAATAGCAAAACAAAACAAATAATCTGATTTGAAAAATGAGTAGAGAACCTAACTAGTCCAAGAAGACATATAGATGGCCAACAACATGAAAAGATGCTCAATATCACTAACCCTGAGGGAAATGCAAATCAAAAGCACAATAGGATATCACCTCACATATATTAGAATAGCTATAATCAAAAAGACAAGAGGGACTTCTCTGTGGCTAAGAGTATACACTCCCAGTGCAGGGGGCCTGAGTTCAATCCTTCGTTAGGAAACTAGATTCTACATGTTACAACTAAGCGTTCACATGCCGCAACTAAAGATGCTGCATACTGCAACAAAGACTCCATGAAACCATATAAATAAATAAATACAAAATAAACAAACGAAAAACAGAAATAAGGAATGCTGGCAAGGATGTGGAGAAAATAGTATACTTTGTGTATTATTAGTCAGAATGTAAATGAGTGAGGCCACTATGGAAAACAACAGGGAGGATCCTCAAAAAATTAAAAATAAAACTTCCATATGATCCAGCAATTCCACTCTGGGGTATTCATCCAAAGCAAACAAAAACACTAATCATATCTATCTATCTATCTATCTATATATACACACCCTATGTTCACTGCAGAATTATTTACAATAATCAAGACTTAGAAAAAATCTAAATGTCCATTACTGGATGAATGGATAAAGAAATATAAACTAATTAACTAAATAAATAAATACATACACAATGGAATACTATAAAGCCATAAAAAGAAGGATATCCTGTATTTGAGATGACATGGATGGACCTTGAAGGTTATTATGCTAATTGAAATAAGTCAGGTAGAGGAAGAAAAATACCATATGACCTCACTTATATGTGGAATTTAAACAAACAAACAAAAAAACAAGTTTATAGATACAGAGAACAGACTGATGATTGCCTAAGTTGAGGGTGAGGGGGAGGTGGAATGGATAAAAGAGGTCTAAAGTTATAAATTCCAAGTTATAGTAAATAAATAAATTTTATAATGGAAGATATAATGTACAATAGAGGGAAGATATTTACTAATACACTACCTCCTTTTTGAAAGTTGCTAAGAGAGTAAATCTTAGAAGTTCTATCACCAGGAAAAAAAAATCTAACTATATATGGTGATGGATAACTAGACTTATTGTGCTGATCACTTTGTACTTTACATAATTATTCTGTGTCACATATGGCCATGTTTTACACACATAAAAAGGTTAGGGGGGAGGAAATGTCTCATGTTATATTCTATTTTCTCATTAAAAAAGAACAATGTCCAAACAGCCGATTCCATCTCTGCAAAATGATGTGATGTAGCCTTTTACNCTTCCATGCACGTTGAGGCCCTTTTCTGCTGCTGCATATCGAGGGAAATCACACCTTCCCTCTTGGACCTCGAAAGGGTCCTTCATTCCCTTGCTGCGACTCAAGAAGTTCCCGGACACACGCGTCTCCACTCGACATTAATCCCGAGGGTTCGCCATCACTCAAAAGGAGACCCTTGGTCCCCTCCTCATTACGAGGTGAGAGTTAGTTTCCTTGCTTCATCCGGAAGAGATTCACGGCACTCCCATTGCAAACCAGAAGGAAGTGCTCTCCACAGGAGAGTCGAGATGATCTCCAGGGATCGTGCCAGCAGGCCACAAGCTCCCAGAAGTCTCAGTCCCCTCCAGATGAACCTGATTTCCCTGCACACTCTCGACTGTCATCCCGCGGATTGACTGACCCCACGTTGGCACGTGTGAATGCCCTGGTGGCATCTCGAGGGAAAGACACAGATCCCTGTGTCAACGTGACAGAAAGCCTGACAGTGCTGCTACCGCTCAGGAGGAGAGCGGGCGTGCATGTNCTACAATATTCTCCATAGGGCCATCTTTTAAAATGTAAATCAGGTATTACTTTCATGTTTCTTTCAATGTTCTTCTTGGCTCTTAGGATAAAATAAGACCTTTACTCTTACTACAAAGCTCTGAACAATATGACTCCTGCCTGTCTAACCAGTCTCCCACTTGGATCACTGTCCTGTGGCAACATTCTGTCCCCTGATGAATTCAGCCCATTCTCACTTTAGGGTCTTCACATGTGCCACTCTTTTCTCAGGAATCATCTTCCTTGTGGTTTTAACTTGGTGGTCTCTTCCTCTCACTCTTCAATTATCACCTAAATGTCACCTCCTTGGAGACATCTTTCCATCTCCTACTTCCTCCCAGGTACTTACAATCATATGTGTGTGCATGCTAAGTTGCTTCAGTTGTGTTCGACTCTTTGCAACCCCATGGATTGTGGTCCGCCAGGCTCCTCTGTCCTTGAGATTCTCCAGGCAAGAATACTGAAGGGGGTTGCCATGCCCTCCTCCAGGGTATCACATAGCACACCCTTTAGCTTCTTCACAGAACTTGTGTTATCCTATTTTAACATAAGCTACAAAAGATAAGATGCTGATCTTCTCGTTCACTGCTACATTCTCAGGCCAGGCCAGTAACACATGTTCCATAAATGCTTGACTACTTGAATGTGTATCTACCTACCTTGATGGGGCCAAGAGGAGTCTGACCATTCTTCTGTTGTATTGGAAGCTGGTCACTGAAAGAAAGCAGCTCAGACTGAATGACAGTTCGTAAAGGAAGTGACGCAGAACCAATGACTTCTGGCTGAGAAAAGAGGGAAAGAAAAAGTTTAGGTTAAATTAAAGAGGAGCCACAGGGACTACAAAAGACAACATATGATGACGTATAAAGGAATCCATCCTTTATGAAGTCAATCAGTTCAGTTCAGTTCAGTTCAGTCACTCAGTCGTGTCTGACTCTTTGCGACCCCATGAACTGCAGCACGCCAGGCCTCCCTGTCCATCACCAACTCCCAGAATCCACTCAAACCCATGTCCATTGAGTCGATGATGCCATCCAACCATCTCACCCTCTGTCGTCCCCTTCTCTTCCTGCCCTCAATCTTTCCCAGCATCAGGGTCTTTTCAAATGAGTCAGCTCTTTGCATCAGGTGGCCAAAGTATTGGAGTTTCAGCTTCAACAACAGTCCTTCCAATGAACACCCAGGACTGATCTCCTTTAGGATGGACTGGTTGGACCCCCTTGTTGTCCAAGGGACTCTCAAGAGTCTTCTCCAACACCACAGTTCAAAAGCATCAATTCTTCGGTGCTCAGCTTTCTTTACAGTCCAACTCTCACATCCATACATGACCACTGAAACCATAGCCTTGACTAGATGGACCTTTATTGACAATGTAATGTCTCTGCTTTTTAATATGCTGTCTAGGTTGGTCATAACTTTACTTCCAAGAAGTGTCTTTTAATTTCATGGCTGCAATCACCATCTGCAGTGATTTGAGAGCCCAGAAAAATAAAGTAAGCCACTGTTTCCATCGTTTCCCCACCTATTTGCCATGAAGTGATGGGACCAGATGCCATGATCTTAGTTTTCTGAATGTTGAGCTTTAAGTCAACTTTTTCACTCTCCTCTTTCACTTTCATCAAGAGGTTCTTTAGTTCTGCTTCACTTTCTGC
>SJXQ01004665.1:332028-342109 GCA_006408695.1 Aepyceros melampus
CCCACCCCCAAACCCCCTACCACCACCATCTCCTCCCAGGGCATTCTGCAAGAGAAGACACCTGCGGAAAAACAAAGGGTGCTTTACTCAGGTGAGCTGAAAAACCTCCCGATTTTACTTTTAATCCGAGTCCCTGCGAGTTGGAAGCTAGGAAACCACGTGGATCTGTCCAAAGGGCTTGGGCACCCACCAAGTACTGTTTGAAATGGGAAGGGCTTGGACATAGCTCGGAATTTACCACTTCGTGGTAAATAGTGTTCCCAGCCAGAGTCCCCAGTTCCCCCGTGAGAGCCGACTTCCCAGAAGGACCCTGGGAATGTTCCCCCTGCCCGCCAGCCTCGTTTCTCCCACGTTCTGTAGCCTCTTGCCAGGATTACCCACAGCTTCCAACTCACAGTTTAGCGCAGTCGGCCAGGATTGGCCCTGCTCTCATCTGGGCACCTTGTGAGGGAGGGCTTCAGGGAACGATAGCCAATGGGAAACACGATCAACTGTTATTGCTTGGATACGGTTTCCAGGCAACACAAAGGCTGCAAGAAAGCAGGTACCTTCAAGTATAGACAGCGCTCTTAGTCAACGGAAGCGCAAGGGAGAGGAGGTTTCGCTGACACTGTTCGACTCCTTGCCACTCGTGGACGGCAGGCAGCCTTGCAGTACTCCTTTCCCAATTGTGAATCAGTCTGTTGTTCCATGCCCAGTTCTAATGGTTGCTTCTTGACCCGCTTACAGGTTTCTCAGGAGATAGATAAGGTGGTCTTGTATACCCATCTCTTTAAGAATTTTCCAGTTTGTTGTAATCCACAGTCAAAGGCTTTAGCATAGTCAATGAAGCAGAAGTAGATGTTTTCTGGAATTCCCTTGCTTTCTCAATGATCCAGTGAATGTTGGCAATTTGGTCCCTGGGTCCTCTGCCTTTTTTAAACCCAGCTTGTACATGTGGAAGTTCTCAGTTCATGTACTGCTGAAGCCTAGCTTGGAGGACTTTGAGCATTACCTTGCTAGCATGTGAAATGAGCGCACTTCTACCATAGTTTGAACATTCTTTGGCATTGCCCTACTTTGGGACTGGAATGAAAACTGACCTTTTCCAGTCCTGTGGCCACTGCTGAGTTTTCCAAATTTGCTGACATGCTGAGTACAGAACTTTAACGGCAACAGCTTTTAGGATTTTAAATAGTTCAGCTGGAATTCCATCTAGCTTTGTTCATAGTAATGCTTCCTAAGGCACACTTGACTTCACACTCCAGGATGTCTGGCTCAGGTGAGTGAACACACCATCATGGTGACCTGGGTCATTAAAACCATTTTTTTATAGTTCTATGTATCCTTGACACCTCTTCTTAATGTTTTCTGCTTCTGTTAGGTCCATACTGTTTCTGTCCCTGTCCTTTATTGTGCCCATCCTTGCATGAAATGTCCCCTTGGTATCTCCAATTTTCTTAAACAGACCTCTAGTCTTTCTCACTCTATTGTTTCCCTCTATTTCTTTGCATTGTTCACATAAGAAGGCTTTCTTATCTCTCCTCACTATTCTCTGGAACTCTACATTCAGTTGGATATATCTTTCCCTTTCTCCTTTGCCTTTCACTTCTCTTCTTTTCTCAGCTATTTGAAAGGCCTCCTTAGATAGCCACTCTGCCTTCTTGCACTTATTTTTTCTTTGGGACAGTATGTGCCTATAAACGTTAACAAAAGCTGTTCTGTGGATCTCTGCACCAGAATTCTTGTGCTGGACACCCAAGTCTAACTTGACAGTCAACCCTTCATGCTGTTGGCTGCTCCTTCTCTGAAATTTACATTTGACGCTGGAGACCCTCCAGCATTTTCCAAGTGCTAAGACCCTGTTAACAATGAGACTTGATTTTGCAACAGCTGGTCTCATCAATGGGCTAATAAATCAGAAGTAATAAAATGAAGGAAAGGACAGTAGAGATATTAATGCAAGAGATCAAACAGATGCTTTCAGTGAAGGGTCCCTTTGCAAAACTGAACCCAGGGGCAGGTTGCACATTTTTAACCAGCAATTACTACAGAGTGGGCTGGCAGCAGATACTGCATTTAATTCAAGTGACAGCCATTTCAATGTTCCACAGTTCACCTCAGGTCTGAGCACAACGCTGCATTTATAGGCAACAACAACCAACTGGTTTCATTTCAGTAAACTCCTCTTTGTGTGGGTATTTAAATTTTTTCATTTCAAAGTGGACGTTGGCCTTCCTGCATTTTTTTTTTTTTTTTTGGCCTCTCCAGAGACCCATTGGGCCCCTTGATTTAATCCCTACCCACTGAGTCTAGAACCCCATTCTTCCACTAGGGGACTGTTCCCCAAATAATATTATTATAGTATAGTATTATGCAGAAAATAGGGGTAAAAACCTTGCCATTCTTCAGTACAGAGCCCCACACCAGAAGATGGGGAAAACAGGATTTTAACTAGAATATGCTTTTGTTCTATTTTAATCCATACATTTTTATCTCCTTTACAATTGTTGTGTAGAGTTTCAAAATCAATCAATAAACTTCCTTAGGTTTATCCCCTTATGTATATCTTCCCTGGTGGCTCAGACGGTAAAGAATCCTCCTACAATGCAGGAGACCCTGGTTCGATCCCTGGGTCAGGAAGATACCTTGGAAAAGGAAATGGCAACCCACTCCAGTATTCTTGCCTAGAGAATCCCATGGACAGAGGAGCCCGGCAGACTACAGTCCACAGGGTCGAAAAGAGTCAAGACACCACCGAGTGACTAACACTTTCCCTTTGACTTCACAGTGCCCCTTCCACATGTGTACGATGAAATGCAGGCCACATCCCTCCTAGTGACAAGAACTGCGAGACCCACATCCCAGTTTATCCACTTCAGTGCCTTCCAAGGTGCTGAAACCAAACTGCCACCCCAGAAAACAGATGCCTCAAGAAGTAGCAGTGACCCAGCAATTCCTCTTTTAGGTATATACTCAGGAGAAATGAAAACATATCCATAATTCATGTGCAAGATTTTGTGGACATATGTTTTGTCTGGTCTGCAGCAGGGGCCAAGGGGAGGCCTGGTGGGAGGTAACAATGGACAGTAAATGAATGGGTAGGGCAGGGCCTCTCAACAACTAATGAGCCAATTGGAGGCCTGGAGGCTAGGCCTCTGCTGTGAGTGACCCGCGCTCGTGGTAAAGAATCCACCTGCCAATGCAGGAGAGGAGGGTTTGATTCTTGAGGGTTTGATCCTTGAGTTGGGAAGATTCCCCTGGAGAAGGAAATGGCAACCTCCTCCAGTATTCTTGCATGGAGAATCCCATGGTCAGTAGAGCCTGGTGATCTACAGTCCATAGCACTGCAAAGAATTGGACATGACTGAAGCAACTGAGCACAAGGTAGAGGTGTAACTATTTTTTTCCCAGATGGATAAACAATTGTCCAAACACAATCTACTAGAGTCACCTTTTCCCTCTCTCTTCCATGTTTGTTAATGTTCCGCTACCACTGTGAAGTTCTGCAGACAATCTGACTTCTGGTAAGGCAAGTCCTTCCATTATATAATTATCTTCCAAAATTTTTCTGGCTCTGCAGGCCCATTTTATCTTCCAAATGAGTATCAGAATGAGCTAGTCAAATTCCACTGAAGAAATGATGCTGGGATTCTGATTGAAATGGCCTAGAATTTATAGATTATTTTAGAAAGAACATTTTTAAAATTAAATCCACCTGTCAGGAACTTGGGTATTTGTTTCCTTTCATTCAGACCATTTATGTCTTTCAGTAAAATCTTAAACATTTATTCAAATAGATCTTCCATAATTTTTTTAAGACCTATTCTGAGGCTGTATTCTAAGACCTAATCTCAGACCTATTCTAAGTTTTTACTTAGCTTTATAATGACTTGTATTGTGATTATTTATTACATTTTCTAAGTAACTGTTCTTGTGTGTACATTTTTTAGTGTTGGTCTTATTTGTTTTTGTTTTTTTTTAATGAAGCATATTTGATTTTCCCATGGGCAGAGGAGCCTGATAGGCTAGTCCACGTGGTTGCAAAAGAGTCGGACAAGACTGAGCAACTGAGCATGAATACATAGTTGATTTACAACGTCTTTTTTCAAGTGTATAGCACAGTGACTAAGTTATAAATATATATTTGTATTATATATATTCTTTCTCAGATTATTTTCCCTTATAGGTCATTACAAAAGAGTATATTCCCTGTGCTATACAGTAGGTCCTTCTTGGTTATCTATTTTAGATATAATAGTGTGTATATGTTAATACAACAGACTGGTTCCAAATCAGGAAAGGAGTACATCATGGCTGTATACTGTCACTCTGCTTATTTAACTTATATGCAGAGTACATCATGTGAAATGTTGGAGTGGATGAAGCACAAGCTGGAATCAAGACTGCTGGAAGAAATATCAATAACCTCAGATATGCACATGACACTACACTTACAGCAGAAAGCAAAGAACTAAACAGCCCCTTGATGAAAATGAGAGTGAAAAAGTAGGCTTAAAACTCAACATTCAGAAAACTAAGATCATGGCATCTGGTTCCATCACTTCATGGCAAATAGATGGGGAAACAATGGAAACAGTGACAGACTTTATTTTGGGGGGCTCTAGAATCCCTGCAGATCGTGACTGCAGCCATGAAATTAAAAGATGCTTGCTCCTTGGAAGGAAAGCTATAACCAACCTAGACGGCATATTAAAAAGCAGAGACATTACTTTACCAACAAAGGTCTGTCTAGTTAAAGCTATGGTTTTTCCAGTGGTCATGTATGGATGTGAGACTTGGACTATAAAGAAAGATGAGCCCCGAAGAATTGATGCTTTTGAACTGTGGTGTTGGAGAAGGCTCTTGAGAGTCCCCTGGACTACAAGGAGATCCAACCAGTCCATCCTAAAGGAGACCAGTCCTGAATAGTCATTGGAAGGACTGATGCTAAGTGAAACTCCAATACTTTGGCCACCTGATGGGAAGAACCGACTCATTGGAAAAGACCCTGATGCTGGGCAAGATTGAAGGCAGGAAGAGAAGGGGATGACAGAGAATGAGATGGTTGGATGGCATTACTGATGCAATGAACATGAGTTTGAGTAGGCTCTCTCTGGGAGTTGGTGATAGACAGGGAAACCTGGCATGCTGAAGTCCATGGGGTCACAGAGTTGGACATGACTGACCAATTGAACTGAAATGTTAATAATCTTACTTAATAGTATACAACATTTATAGAATAGGTAGTTTTATTTTATGTACATAAATTATACATACTGTTTTATACCTGGTTTGATTAGTTAACATTATCTCTTGGGAATTTTCCCACATTGATACACAAAAATATTACAGATATTTCTGGCTTTGTTTTAAGCCTCATACTGTTTTATAGTAAAAATGAGTCATTATCTATCCACTCCTGTACTGGTGGATATTTAAATTATTTTAAATGCCTTGTTTTCATTGCAATGCTGTACTGAGCATTTAAAAAATGTTTACCTTTGTTCATTTATATGATGTGTGACTATAGTTCTAGGTTTGAAATACTCACCAAAGAGCCTGTGAGTTTCAACTTTTAATGGGCACTGAGACTGTCTGTAAACATCCTATACCAGAAGCCACCCATGAGGGTGTCCATTTCTACCACAGCTGCCAATACATGACACTCAGGACTGTTTGCGGCCCCTTAGACCATTTGTCTGCAATGTGAAAAATAGACTATGTTTTCCTCCCCTTCTTGTTGGCTGTTCTTTTCTTCTAGAACTTCTGTGAGATGAGAATACAGTAGATCTTCGGATTCCTCCACGACCTTCAGCTGTTGTTTCATACTTGCCATTTCCACTGTATCCGGCAAATTCCTCAGATCTATTTTCTTGTTCAACAAGTTCAACTTAAACTGTTTACTGTTCCGTCCAGCCCACTTACTATACTGTTTTTATTTCAGTGATATCATTTTTTATTTCCAAGTTATTTTCTGACCGTTTTTAAATAAGTAATAACCTCTCATATCTCTGTGTAATTAGGCTCATTCTAACAGTCTGCCCTATTTGCTTTATTACCTCCACCCCTTGGTTTTATAGGTAACCAATTAAAAACATTTTTTATAGAAACTTTATTTATTTTTTGGCTGTGTTGGGTCTTTGATGCTGCATGCAGGCTTTCTCTAGTTGCAGTGAGCGGGAGCTACTCCCTGGTTGTGGTGTATGGGTTTCTCACTGTGGTGGCTTCTCTTGTTGCGGAGCATGGGCTCTAGTGTAAGGGCTCTATAGCTGTGGCACACAACCTTAGTTGTCCCACAGCCTGTGGAATCTTCCCAGACCAGGAAGTGAACCCATGTCTCCTGCATTGGCAGGTGGATTCTTAACCATGGGTCCATCAGGGAAGTCCAGTATTCAAGTTTTTACTACAAGTTACCCTGGATGTTGCAAAAATAGTACAGAGAGTTTCTCTGTGTTGGCATCTTTCCCTAAATGTTAGCATCAGAAATAACCATAGTACAATTATCAAAAACAAAAAATGAACATTAGACAACATGAAGTGGTTTTCTCTTAAAGATATTGCATGCCACAACTAAAGATCCCACATGCTACAAGGAAGACTGAAGATCCTGAGTGCCACAACTAAGACCCAGTGCAGTCAAGTAAAACAACAACAAAAAAAGAATAGATCTTAAAATATTGTATATTCATACAATGAAATATTGTTTTGCCATAAAAAGGAATGAAGTAGTAATATATGTTGCAACATAAATGAACCTTGAAAACATTCTAAATGAAAGAAGCCAAGACATAAAAGGGCACATATTGTCTGATTCCTTTTATATGAAATGTCTAGAACAGGCAAATCTATAGAAACAGAAAGTAGATTAGTGGTTGCCAGATGCTGGGGTAAGGGGAGCATGAAGAATGACTGCTTAATAGTAACCGGGTTTCTTTTTGGCCTGAGGAAAATATTCTGGAATCAGATAGTGGTGATGGTTATATAACCCTGCTGCTGCTGCTGCTAAGTCACTTCAGTCGTGTCCGACTCTGTGCGACCCCATAGACGGCAGCTCACCAGGCTCCGCCATCCCTGGGATTCTCCAGGCAAGAACACTGGAGTGAGTTGCCATTTCCTTCTCCAGTGCGTAAAAGTGAAGTCACTGAGTCGTGTCCAACTCTCAGCGACCCCATGGACTACAGCCCACCAGGCTCCTCCGTCCATGGGATGGGATTTTCCAGGCAAGCATACTGTGAATGTATTAAAAATTATTGAATAATATACTTTGAAATGGTTAAAATGGTGAATTTTTTCTTGTCCGAATTTTACCTTTAATTAAAAAAAAAAGTTTTACATAGAGTGAGTCTTTGGAAAAAAATTTAAACAAGTCTTTATTTTTTGAAGATATAAAGATGACAAAATATCCTGGAATAGGATTTGCTTGTAAACTACTTCAGGGTGGAAGAGAGGAAACAAAATTCATCATGACTTGATTACTGAAGCTAGATGATGGGGACATGAGTATTTCTTACTGTTCCATTTCTGTATTTGTTTGAAATTTTCTAAGCCCAGTCTTTTAAAAGTTTTAAAATACCCATCAATTCTATTCCTAAGTATAGACCCAGGAGGAATTAAAGTTTACGACCACACAATGATATGTACCCAAATACTCACAGCAGCTTTATTCATAACAATCAAAACCTGGAAAACAATCAAAACCTGGAAAACCTAGGAATAGTCCCAATGTAAATGTCTATCAATAGATGAATAGACAAACTCTGGTTCATTCATATAATGGAATACTACTCAGTAATAATATAACTGAACTTCTAAATACATGCAACAACATGGATGCAAACACTGATTGAATCAAGTCCTATATGAAAGATTACATACTGTGTACTTTCAAATATATGATATTCTAAAACTTGCAAAATCAATCTATAGTTTTAGAAGTCAGGTTAGTGATTCCCTTTGTGGGGCAGTGAGTGGAAAGGAGCACATAAAGATCTTCTGGGAGGGCTGGAAGTGTTCTTTCAATATTTCTCCATCTATTAAGTGCTGTTGATGTGTCCTCTTTTATATATGAGGGCCTGCTCAGTCACTCAGTCGAGTCCAACTTTAGCGAGTCATAGCCCGCCAGGCTCCTCTGTCCATAGGATTTTCTAGGCAAGAATACTGGAGTGGGTTGCCATTGCCTACTCCAGGGTGGGAGCATGAAGAATGACTGCTTAATAGTAACCGGGTTTCTTTTTGGCCTGAGGAAAATATTCTGGAATCAGATAGTGGTGATGGTTATATAACCCTGCTGCTGCTGCTGCTAAGTCACTTCAGTCGTGTCCGACTCTGTGCGACCCCATAGACGGCAGCTCACCAGGCTCCGCCATCCCTGGGATTCTCCAGGCAAGAACACTGGAGTGAGTTGCCATTTCCTTCTCCAGTGCGTAAAAGTGAAGTCACTGAGTCGTGTCCAACTCTCAGCGACCCCATGGACTACAGCCCACCAGGCTCCTCCGTCCATGGGATGGGATTTTCCAGGCAAGCATACTGTGAATGTATTAAAAATTATTGAATAATATACTTTGAAATGGTTAAAATGGTGAATTTTTTCTTGTCCGAATTTTACCTTTAATTAAAAAAAAAAGTTTTACATAGAGTGAGTCTTTGGAAAAAAATTTAAACAAGTCTTTATTTTTTGAAGATATAAAGATGACAAAATATCCTGGAATAGGATTTGCTTGTAAACTACTTCAGGGTGGAAGAGAGGAAACAAAATTCATCATGACTTGATTACTGAAGCTAGATGATGGGGACATGAGTATTTCTTACTGTTCCATTTCTGTATTTGTTTGAAATTTTCTAAGCCCAGTCTTTTAAAAGTTTTAAAATACCCATCAATTCTATTCCTAAGTATAGACCCAGGAGGAATTAAAGTTTACGACCACACAATGATATGTACCCAAATACTCACAGCAGCTTTATTCATAACAATCAAAACCTGGAAAACAATCAAAACCTGGAAAACCTAGGAATAGTCCCAATGTAAATGTCTATCAATAGATGAATAGACAAACTCTGGTTCATTCATATAATGGAATCTACTCAGTAATAATATAACTGAACTTCTAAATACATGCAACAACATGGATGCAAACACTGATTGAATCAAGTCCTATATGAAAGATTACATACTGTGTACTTTCAAATATATGATATTCTAAAACTTGCAAAATCAATCTATAGTTTTAGAAGTCAGGTTAGTGATTCCCTTTGTGGGGCAGTGAGTGGAAAGGAGCACATAAAGATCTTCTGGGAGGGCTGGAAGTGTTCTTTCAATATTTCTCCATCTATTAAGTGCTGTTGATGTGTCCTCTTTTATATATGAGGGCCTGCTCAGTCACTCAGTCGAGTCCAACTTTAGCGAGTCATAGCCCGCCAGGCTCCTCTGTCCATAGGATTTTCTAGGCAAGAATACTGGAGTGGGTTGCCATTGCCTACTCCAGGGGATCTTCCCAACCCAGGGAATGAACCCGAGTCTTCTGTGTCTCCTGCACTGGCAGGCAGGTTCTTTACCACTGAGCCATCTGGGAAGCCCCTTCTTTTCAGTATAAATACTAACAAATGCCATACATCGTTAAGCCTGATCCATGTTGTGCACCTCAGCACTTATGCCCTGGCACTGGCCCTGCCCATGGAAGACAGCTGAATGCGCAGAGCCCACTCCTGGAAGCCTCTCCCGTCAGTGTACCTTCTGGTGCATCTGCAGGTGGACTCTCTGACTGAAGCCCTTCCCGCATATAGCACAGGGGTAGGGCTTCTCCCCTGTGTGCACCCTCTGGTGCCTCTTGAGGGCTGAGTGATGCCTGAAGTCCCTGCCACAAGCCGCGCATCTGTAGGGCCGCTCACCCGTGTGGACTCTCCGGTGGATACCCAGGTCCTTGCTCCAGCTGAAGCACTTCCCACAGGCCTCGCACCGGAACGGCCTCTCTCCCGTATGAACACGCTGGTGCAGGTAGAGGTTGGCTCTCTGGCTGAAGCCCCGGCCGCATGTGTCGCACAGATAGGCCTTGTCTCCTGCATGGCCCTGCTGGTGTCGAGCCAGCGCAGAGCGCGAGGTGAA
>SJXQ01004665.1:342252-413628 GCA_006408695.1 Aepyceros melampus
GAGCGCGAGGTGAAGCGCCTGTCGCATACCTCACAGGCGTGGGGCTTCCTTCCTGTGTGGACACTCTGGTGGATCTGCAGGGCTGCCCTGCGGCTGAAGTCCTTTCCACACTCACGGCAGCTGAAGGGTTTCTCACCTGTGTGGATGCGCTGGTGGATGGAGAGGTTGGAGCTGCGGCTGAAGTCCTTCCCACACACACTGCACCTATAGGGCTTCTCGCCTGTGTGCACTCGCCGATGGATGGACAAGTTGGAGCTGCGGCTGAAGTCCTTCCCACATTCCTCACACGTGTGAGGTTTCTTTCCCATGTGCTCCTTCTTGTGCCTTCTCAGAGCAGATCCTGAGTGGAAGACTCCAGAATACTCCATACATCGGTAGGGCTCATCTCCTGGGAGGAGCACTGGAAGGTTAAGGTTCGCTGTCCTTTCACTGAAGGCTTTTCCATACCCGGCATATGGAGAAGGCGTCTCTCCAATATGGGTTTTCTGGTGAATTAGAAGGTTTCTGAGCTGGCTGAAGTCTTGGCCATGCTGGGGACAGTTATAGAGTTTTTCTCCTGGAGATACTGGCCAAGACAGGATCCCATCATTCTCATCCCTGACTCCTGGGACAAAGGAAATTAGATGATGAAAGTGAGCAGGGGGCGCTTCCCTGGTGGTCCAGTGGTTAAGAATTAACCCTGCAGTGTAGGGGACATGGGTCTGATCCCTGGTCTGGGAAGATCCCACGTGCTGCAGAACAACTAAGCCCTTGCACCACAACTACTGAGCCCATACTCTAGAGCTGGCAAGCTGCAACTACTGGCTTGCATGCCTAGAGCCTGGGCTCTGCAACAAGAGAAGCAACTGCAGTGAGAAGCTGGTACACCACTAGTAGAGAGTAGTCCTCACCTGCCACAACTAGAGAAAGCTGGTCTATAGCAACAAAGATCCCACACAGCCAATAAAAGATAACAAATAAAATATATATATTAAGGAAAAAAAAACAAAGTGAGCGATGGTTTTGTCTAAGGCTGCACGGTGGTCCTGAATACTCTCAGGCAGTAGTGGTCAGGCAAAGAAACTTCACTGAATAAAGAAGTGCTGCTGGTGGTCTCTGTTTTTCTTACTTTACATCTTCCATTTCTGCTTCAAAGGTATGGGGAAGATCACTGAGAACCTTTTCCTTAGGAGTTGATGTTCAGTCACTAAGTTGGGTCCAGCTCTTTGTGACCCCATGACTGGCAGTATGCCAGGCTTCCTGTCCTTCACCATCTCCCACAGTTTGCTCAAACTCATGTACATTGAACCATCCAACCATTTCATCCTCTATCACCCCCTCCTCCTCTTGCCCTCAATCTTCCCCAGCCTCAGGGTCTTTTCTAATGAGTCAGCTCATCAGGTGGCCAAAGTATTGGAGCTTCAGCTTCACCATCATCCTTCCCATGAATATTCAGGGTTGATTTCCTTTAGAACTGATTGATCTCCTTGCTGTCCAAGGGATTTTTAAGAGTCTTCTCCAGCACAATTTGAAAGCATCAATTTTTCAGTGCTCAGCCTTCTTAATCGTCCAACTCTCACATCCATATATGACTACTGGAAAAACCATAGCTTTGACTATAGGGACCTTTGTCAGCAAAGTGATATCTTTGCTTTTTGATACACTGTCTAGGTTTATCAGAGCTTTTCCTTAGTTAAGTAAACTAAATGTTACTAGAAACACCAAGTCAAATTCCATGAACTACAAAGGGGTTAATGCTGTCAAAGCATAGTTATCAAAAAGTTAAAAATAGAACTTTCATACAAATATGGAGTGAACATCTGTCAAAAGTATTTGTTGTTAATATATTTATTTATTTGCATCAGGTCTTAGTTATGGCATGCGAACTCCTAGTTGTGGCATGTGAGATCCAGTTCCCCAACCAGGGACTAAACCTGGGCACCCCCTGCATTGAGAGCACAAAGTCTTAGCCACTGGACCACCAGGGAAGCTCTGTCAAAAGTTATAATGAAGAACCAACATGATGGTAAGTTTGGTTCCAAAGGCATTTTGGAGTTTAGGCATTTAATGCTTAAAATATATATATATATATATATATTTACCTCCAATCAAGTAAATGTTTAATATTTTCAATTAAATTATTGGCATAAATAATCAAATAATACATATTTTTTAAGTTTCTACCCACCCCTTTGTGGATTCATAGGATTATTAATGGCATTTTCTCCTGGCTGACTGGTACTCACCTGAAAAAGAGCTTCTTGGTATTGTTTCTTCCATCCATACATCATCATCTTGTTCAAAATGGAAAATCATTTCTGGTTCAGACAGCAGATGCCCTGCTTGAGAGAAAAGACATGTTGATTAGGGCAATGTAGTATGGACAAGGACCTTCCCACAAGTCAAATCTCATCTTCTGGTATTCATAAAAGGTGAACACAACATTGGGAAAGGTAAATAAAACTGTTAGGCATCAAAACCACATTTTATATTTATGTATATTTTATATACACACACACACACACACACACACACACACAGAGGCATGCAAACTCAGTGGCTCAGTCATGGCCAACTCTTTGTGACCTCATGGACTATAGCCCACCAGGCTCCCCTCTCCGTGGGATTTTCCCAGGGAGAATATTGGAGTGGGGTGCCATGCCCTTCTCTGGGGATCTTCCTGACCCAGGGATCGAACCTGAGTCTCTTGTGGCTCCTGCACTGGCTGGAGGATTCTTTATCACTGAGCCACCTGGAAATCCCAAATATACACACACACACACACACACATATACATATATAAATATATATACACAAAAACACACAAATAAACAAATAAATATATATTTTGCTTCTCAAAACAAAAAATTGTTCTAGGAGTTCCAGGGAACTTCAGTGAAGAGGCCTATTTGCAATTTGTGTGTGTGCTAACTTGCTTCACTTGTGTTCAACTCTTTGCGACCCTATGGAACCACAGCCCATCAAGCTCCTCTTTCCATGGGATTATGCCCTCTCCAGGAGATCTTCCTGACCCTGCAATCGAACCTGCATCTCTTGCATCTCCTGCATTGGCAGGTGGGTTCTTTACCACTAGCGCCACGTGGGAAGCCCTATTTGCAATATACAACAGCAATAATTCTCAATGGGTTGAACAGGCAGTAATGATTCTGTGCCCAAATTCGATATCCAGGTATCAAACCCAGGTCTCCTGCACTGCAGGCAGATTCTTTACCATCTGAGCCACCAGGGAAGCCCTATCTTATCTCTTTAGTCTCCTTTAATTGGAATAGGAACTGGCATCTCTCGCCTTCATCTCAGGTATCTTTATGCTTTCTCAAATCTGATACCCACTACCATAAGGGATGAGGAATATGTGGACCGCTAAATGCAAATCCCCTCAGGATTTATTCCATAAATCTGAACCAGCAGGAGACCAGGTGGGTTCTGGAAGATGTGATTCTCACCCAAGGAGATGAGATTCCCAAAGTTCTCCAACATCACTTCTCGGTACAGGTGCCTCTGAGAAGGGTCCAGATGCTCCCACTCCTCCTCGGTAAAGTCGACAGCCACATCCTTGAATGTCACTAGCTCCTAAAAGAACAAACATGGTTATCCTCAGGTATACCTATCCACACAGAGGAATGCAGCTGACGAGCACCAATGAATTCTGACATCTATATGTGGTCCTGGCAGTCTCCAGGGTCCTGAATCAGATTCACTTAGGTACACAACCATGCATCTGTTTGTATTATGTAGAATAGGGGGCCCCAACCTTTGGGATCTAATGCCTGATTATCTGAGGTGGAGCTGATGTAATAATAATAGAAATAAAGTACAATAAATGTAATGTTGCTTGAACCACTTTAAAATCATCCCCCACCCCCACCCCGCACCGGTCCATGGAAAAACTGTCTTCCATGAAAGGGGTCTCTGGTGCCAAAAAGACTGGAGACTGCTTATATAGGACATGGAAAAGATACAAGAGGCAGATTTAAAAAAAAAAAAAAAAAAAAAAACCTCTTCAGCCCTTAAAGTTTCTCTGGTAAGAAGAGTCAATTTCAACCAGAGTACATGAAAGGCTATCTAATTCCAGAGGTGCTATCCACACAACAAATCTCAATTTTGAGATTTACTCAGGGAAGGGTACGGAGAAAGATCTAGGGTAGACTGGGACCATGACGGCAGGTACCCTGGAGAAAGCCAGGTACTAGCCTTGTGGGATGGTTAAAATGTGAATAGAGGAAAGTGGGGAATTCCAGCTGGCAAGAAAAAGGAGTGGACAGTCGTGTGAGAAGGAGCAAGTCAAAGATCTAAAATAAGGACTCTGGTTAATGAGACATGTTATCTAGGAAACCTCCCTCTGATGATTATATACTAACAATGTTTATTTTGGACTCCGAATCCCCACTCGCACATCCATAGTAGAAAGATATACAAACTCTTGGTACAGTCGCATGAAGGATTAATATTCAGTAGCAGTTCCCAAAGTGTGGTTCAGGGATCCACGAGTATCACCAAGCTCATGTCAGCGGTGTCTGTACAGTTAATATTATTTTCAATAATAATTCTAAGATATTATTGGGCTTATCCATTATCATTCTTTTATAGTTAAAGAGAAGAATTTTTCAGAGGCTACATGATGTGCAATCTTGCAACAAAGAAACTGAGGAAGCAGATATAAGATTACCACTGTTTTCTATTAAGGCAGACATTAAAGATGTTAGCAAAAATACAAAACATTTCCATTCTTTAAATTTTTTTTTGTTTGGAAAATAAGGTGTTTTTTTTTTAAATGTGATATTAACTATAATGGATTAATTTTTGAATGGATTAATAAATACTTTAAAGTTTTGTTAGTTTGAACTTCTGATCTGGTCATATTGATAACCCATATAACAAAAGCCACTTTCAAAAGTGTAAAGGGGTCCTGATACCAAAAAGCTTTGGAAATTACTGCTCTACAAGAAATGAAAATAAACTATATATACATGAAATAACACAGATCAATCTCACAGCAAATATTGAGAAAAGACAGGTACAGAAGAGTACTGTATGTATCCAGCTTCTATTTTAAAAGTTCAAAATCATACTACAGTATGAAAAGTCAAAATAGTGGCTATCATTATGGGGAAGCAGGGGTTTTTTCCTAGGGAGGGGTTTGTTCAGAGCATAAAGAGAGACACAGAATGGCTATGAGGGGAAATCAAGGATGGTGCAAGGATCAGACAACAGAAGGGTGTCACACCGCAGCAGCCTGGTCTGTGGTCCATTTTTGGCCTAAATGTTAAGCCTGCCAAATAAAGAATAAGGAAGAGGATTTGCAAAGGGCTATTAACTCATGAGGAGGGGATGATGGGAGCACACGGTGGCAAGCAGAGTGTCAAGCCAGACTACATGGTCCTTCGTGCAAAGCTGAAGCACTAAAAAAACAGGTGATTCTGGGTAAAAAACCCAGAAATCCTTCTTTAAACTGCCTTCTTCTTCTCTGAAATAGTTATCTCCTGTATACCATACAGATATATTTATATATATATATAAATATATATATTTTATATTTATATATAAATATATATATATATATTTTTTTTTTTCGGAGAGGTGAGTTGTTTTTTATGTTGTTTCTGTTTACAAATTGTTTCTCATTTAGGTTAAATACCCAGTGAACCAACATGAACCCTAAGTATACCAGTTGATGAGTTTTGACAAAAGAATATCCTTGTGTAATCCATATACCAATCATGACATAGATCATTTCCATCACTCCAGAAAGTTCCCTTGTGTTGTTTGCTCCTAGTTAATTCCCTGCCCTGACTCCCTGCTCTCAACAACCAATGATTTGCTGTAACTGTAGATTAATCTAGCCTGTTCTAGAATTTCATATAAATGGAACTGATACCAACCAGGATTCTTGGCCTTTCCCAATCAACAGAAAATGACAAGAGGTTAGACAAGAAGTTCAAGCAAGGCCTTACTGGGTTCCCTGCAGCAGCAGCAGAAGAGAATAAAAGCAAGTAAAGCCTTCCCTTGCTCACTCACTGGCTCCCTCCCTGAGCTGGTTCCTTATACAGGATGAGAGTAGGGGTGTGTCCAGTGGTTGGGCAGGAGGAATAGCTTAGGTGTTCTGTCTACCCCTTTGTTGATGCTGTGTGCAAGGGGCATGTGTAAGACCTGTTTTTGCTCCCAACACCCTGGTTTTGCTTGAGCTCTTTAGAGCTGGCAGTTAGGTTTTTTTGCCCTTTTTGTATCTTTTGTCCAGAATTTGCCCCAACTGTGTATGCACAGTTATTGCAGTTATTTTTAGTCTCTTATTTTTTTTAGCATTTTGTTGCTCAAGGAGACATTTGTCCAGGTGTAAGCCTTGCAACACTGGAGCAAAGGGCCCCAGGTCCCACCCTGTCTGAGAAGCACACGGTACATATCTGGCTTATCTTTTACCTTATATTTTATCTAGTATATCTTTCATATCTGGCTTATCTTTCTCAGCCTAATGCTTTTGATATTTATTCAAGTTGTTACATGTGTCATCAGTTTGTTCTTTTTTTTTTTTCAACTGAGTAGTTCTTAATTATATGGATTAAGACATTTTGTTTACTTATCAGTTGATGGTCATTTCTGGCTTGGGGCTATTATAAACAAAGTTGCTAATACTCATATACAGTTTTTGTAAAAAAAATTTTTATTTATTTTTGGCTGTGCTGGGTCTTCGTTGCTGCACGTAGGCTCTTGTCTAATTGCAGTGCGCAGACTTCTCATTGTGGAGGCTTCTCTTGTTGCAGAGCACAGGCTCTAGGGCTCATGGGCTTTAGTAGGTGCAATAGTTGCAGTTCCCAGGCTCTAGAGCACAAGCTCAATAGTTGTGGCGTACAGCCTTGGTTGCTCCACGGCACGTAGGGATCTTCCCAGACGAGGGGTCAAAGCTGTGTCTCCTGCATTGGCAGGCAGATTCTTTACCACTGAGCCACCAGGGAAGCCCCTAGTCACATACAGATTTTTATGTGTGGACATATATTTTCATTTCCTCTGGGTAAATACCATGGGATTTCTGGGTCAATAGTAAGTGTGTGCTTAATTATATAAGAAACTCTAAAACTGATTCCAAAGTATATTATATTATTTTACACTCCTACCAGCAATGCTCAGACATTTTGAGAAACTGGAGTAACATATGTCTAGCCCAGAGCCAGCACAATATACGTGTATTGCTCTCCTCCCCTAACACCCCAAAATGAGGTATGTGGATGATATTTTCAGGGAGAGAAGGCAGACTCTAATTTACCTGTAATCTGGGCATTTCCTCCTCTTCCTGAAGAAGGACAGAGTCTTCAGAAGGCAGTGCTGGGTGAAAAGGAAGAAGCTGTGAAAAATGAACTTGGCTCACTGAAATAGACCAGTATCTTAGTTACTAAGAAGGGAGAAGAGGGCATGTTATATTCAGTTGGTGACACTGGTTCTTGTTTACCATTACCTGACACACTCTCCCCTAGAAAGAGTTTTCCTCTCTGTACTTTCACAAATAGCCTTTTGACCCTGATACTTTCTCCCCAGCCCCCGAAACACTCACTGAATACCTACTATGTGCTTCAGCAGTGATTTAACTCTCACCTTTCTCCTTAGCCTCTGAGGTCATTCCAGCTTCAACGTGGTCCCACATCCTGCCCGCCCTGTTAGGAAGGGAATCCCCGCAGCCCAGTGGCTCTGCTGGGGGAATCTCTCTTCAGCCTCTCCAAGCTCCACCTGGAACATCCAGAGGGAGTTTCAGGAGGTGTTGTCTTCACGAAAGATGGAACTCCTGCATGTGGGGGGCCTCCTGCGGCCTTCATGCTCAGGTAGCTGTTTTGTTCCTGTAGGCAGGAGAGGAGATGTCCCAGCAGCCCAGACTTCAGGCTAGGGCCTGGACGTCTCTATTTAAGTGAGGATGCTGTTAATGAACTAAAGTATAGTTAAGGTGATAAACATTTACTAAGCATCCACTGTGTACAAGGCATGCCCCTACTTCGCAGGGGTACCCAGCTCTGACTTTCTCAGGACTGTAGCTTCACAGGTTGATCTAGTCACACGGCAGCAAATGCTGCCACCTCCATGAAGATTTCCGGAAAACTTCCCACTGAGGGATGCATGCGTGCATGCTCAGTCACTCAGTCATGTCCAACTCTTTGTAACACTGTGGACTGTAGCCCACCAGACTCTTCTGTCCATGGCAATCTCCAGGCAATAATACTGGAGTGGGTTGCCATTTTCTCCCTAGGGGATCTTTCTGACCCAAGGATCAAACCAGTGTCTCCTGCATCTCCTGCATTGGCAGGCAGATTCTTTTCCACTGTACCACCTGGGAAGCCCCACTTTGGGATGTTAGTTGCTCAGTTGTGTCTGACTTCTCAAAACCCCATGGACTGTAGTCCGCCAGGCTCCTCTGTCCATGGGAATTCCCAGATAAAAATACTGGAGTGGGTTGCCCTTTCCTTCTCAGAGGATCTTCCCAACCCAGGGATAGAACCAGGGTTTCCTGCATTGCAGGCAGATTCTTTACCATGTGAGCCACCAGAGAAGCCCTTTGGGATGCAGATCTATAATTCTCAAAAGGCAAACTTGTGAAATTCTTGAATTTCTCTTTTTTTGCTATCAGATAATAAATGTTTCAAAATCTGAAAACCTTCTCATTAGAGAGGCTGTGGGAAAATGATCAGTCTTTTATGCTGTTAGAATGTAAGTAGGTACAGTCTTCTGGAGGAGAGCAATTTGATTGTGTCCCTCAAATGGAGGGGGCAGGTGGGGTCAAGAAGCACAGTTATGAAAGTGAACAAGGAAACTTAAGGAGGTGATAAGATATATTGGTCATCTTGACTGAGATGATGGTTTCAAGAGTGTATTGAAATGTCAAATATATATAAAATTGAACACTTTAAATACATGTAGTTTATCATGTGTCTGCACTCAGAAGGGCTTTGCAGAGATATAGCCAGGCCTGTGACTCACATGTCATGTGTGATACCAAACTCGCAACTGGGATACCTCCACCTTTTACACCTGGAACCGTAACTTCCCCTGAGACAAGAAAGGACATACAACTCCCCTTCGGCCCTCACTGGTCAAGAGTGTGGAGAATTCTCTTTTGCAGGTAACTGGGGAGGTGATTGCGGAGAAGGCAATGGCAACCCACTCCAGTACTCTTGCCTGGGAAATCCCATGGATGGAGGAGCCTGGGAGGCTGCAGTCCATGCGGTTGCTGAGGGTTGGATACGACTGAGCGACTTCACTTTGACTTTTCCTTTCATGCATTGGAGGAGGAAATGGCAACCCACTCCAGCATTCTTGCCTGGAGAGTCCCAGGGATGGAGGGGAGTCTGGTGGGCTGCCGTCTATGGGGTCACACAAAGTTGGACACGACTGAAGTGACTTAGCAGCAGCAGGGGAGGTGATTGAGGGTTCCTCAATGACTCAGTGGGTAAAGAATCTGCCTGCAATGTAGGAGACACAGGTTTGCTCCTTGGGTTGGGACGATCTCTTGGAGGAGAGCATGACCAGAGCATTTCCAGTATTTTTGCCTGAAGAATCCCTTGGACTGAGGAGCCTGGTGGGCTACAGTCCATAGGGCCACAAAGAGTCCGACACGACTGATCAACTAAGCATGCACACATATGGAAGTGACCATAGGTGTGACCTTCCTTGCTTTGCTACCCCAGAGGCAAGTACCCAGGGGAAGGTCATTTAACTCCAAAGCATCTGGGAGCTTAGAGAAGCTGCTGACCACTTTGAGCTCAGGAGTTTCTCAGATGCAAAGTGGCAGCAAGCCTTTGGCAATCCACAGAGGGCTTGGCTGGAGAAGAGCCCATCCTGGTGTCCAAGACAATCTGCCCATCCCTCTGATAACACATCCCTAGGCTCACTTATAGAAAAAGCCCACTGAGGGACTTCTCTGGTGGTCCAGAGGCTAAGACTCTGTACTCTCAATGCAGAGGGCTCAGGTTCGATTCATGGTCAGGGAACTAGCTCCCATATGCCACAACTAAGAGCTCTGATGACGCAACTAAAGATCTCGTATGACACAAGGAAGATCTACGATCATGTGTGTAGCAACTAAGACCCAGCGCAGCCAAATTAAAATAATTTTTTTTAAAAGAACTGTTAAAAAAAAAAGCCCATTGGGTCAGAGATGAAGGTGGTTTCACAGGAGCACCTACAACAAAAGTGAGGATACAAGATTTTGGCCCCGCCTCCTCAAAGTCCAAGTTATCTCCAAAATAAGAGACACCAGAACATATTGGCACCATAAACACCAAACCTCACGACTCCCTGTTGGCTTAGATAGTAAGAATCTGCCAGGAACGCAGGAGACCCAGGTTCGATCCCTGGGTCAGGAAGATCCCCTGGAGAAGGGAATGGCTACCCACTCCAGTATTCTTACCTGGAGAATTCCATGGACAGAGGAACCTAGTGTACAGTCCATGGGGTGGCACAAGTTGAACACGAGGAGCGACTAACACTTTCTTGACCCCTACTACATCTCAAACCAAGGGGCACTTCCTAACTCCTCTCCACGGCTCCACACATCTAGCTGCCCTCATAAACACCTAAGAACTTACAGCCCCATAAGCTGCCCCTCTGGACTAAGAATGCTGCCTGCCATATCAGTAAACAAAGGATGTTGTGGCCAGCTAGTCAGCAGCCACTGCAGCCAGCCCCAACTGTGCACCCTGACCAGAATCAAGCCGGAGACAGGCACATTTACCTTAGATAGTTAAGGTGCATATCAAAGGAATGACTTCAGGGAGCCCAGACTCCTGCACTTCCTCATACAAAGAAAATCGCTTAGTTCATTAACTTTAGCTGTCCGCTTTTTTCTAATTAACAGTAATCGTTTCTTGTTCTAACTACCTGGGTTTTCTCACAAAACCCCTATAATCCTGGCTCCTTCTTAGCTCTTGAGAGCAGTCCCTCAGAGTCATCTGAGAAAGGCCACCAGATAAAACATAAACTTTTAGGTTGTGCGTTTTTTTCCCAGTCAACACTCCCAAAGCCCTGGACCCTGTTTCACTCTCCCTTCCCCACCAACCTGGGGTTGCAAAGCGCCAGCTGCCTCGCCAACCAAAATGCCCGGCATAGGCTGTCTCCCAGATGCAAGGTACCCTGCCCTCCAGCCCCTCAACCCATGGATGCCTGCAGGCCACCAACTTCAGGACCACGTCGTAGCGATTCACCCCTATTTCAATAAAGCCAAGATGCTCCCTGCGTCGCCCCTCAGACCCCGCGACTCCCAAATCTTCGGTTTTCACTTTCGCACGATCCGGGGACCGTCGGCTATTCTCGCTGCCTCAGCCAGTAAAACTGGGGGACTCACCTCTCTAGGCCTGGAGGTCTTGGGCATGGAGGCCGCCACAGAGCCTTCACCAGCCTTCGTTCCACGCAATGAGCCCGGTACACCCGCACCGCCGACCCAGAAGGCCCAGACGATGGGGTCTGGGCGCAAGCGGGCGCGGAGGCCTGGCAGCTGGACCACATCTCCCAGAAGCCCCTGCGCAGGCCGGGAAGCTCTCCAAGCCCCGCCCCAAGGCGCGATCCGGGAGTGGCGAGGCCAGCGCAGGTGAGCTCCAGGTCTCACGTGGAAACAGCTAGCTTGCGAGGGCTGGGCGTACAAACATAAAACCAAACAAGCGCCTCGTCCTATTGTCTACAACCAGAAATAACAAAACACCTGTAATTTCTCGATTCAGGCATAACTATGTTTAAGCTTATATGCGTGCTGTGTCACTTCAGTTGTGCAGGAGTCTGCGACCCTATGGACTGTAGCTTGTCAGGCTCCTCTGTCCACGGAATTCTCCAGGCAAGAATACCGGAGTGGGTTGCCATGCACTCCTCCAGGGGATCTTCCCGATCCAGAAATCGAACCCACCTCTCTTGCCTCTCCTGCGTTGGCAGGCGGGTTCTTTACCACTAGGACCAGCCAGGAGGCTCTTAAGCTTATATCCTTTCATATAAATATTTGTCCTCTTTGTTGTCGCTAAGTCCCGACTGACTCTCTGAGACCGCATGAACTGCAGCATGCCAGGCTTCCCTGTCCTTCACTATTTGTCTTCTTAACCTGCTTTTAAAATCATATATATTGAACATTGTGTTATTCTACAATGTTTTGTAAATTCTACATGCCATCTATGTAATTAATGTATTATCTCACTTTTGTTAGGTTGCTTCAAATTACTAGTATTGCAGCCACCACTGCTTATGTTTGTCATTTGACTCCAAAGCAGGAAACCGGCAGGGAACGGGCAAAGCTTTATACTGAAAAAAAAGGGAAGGCTTCAGGTGTATTTTGATCGGAGGTCATTGTCCAAGAGAACTAGAGGTGGGCCAACTATAAAAAGTGCAACTTTTGTGGTTGGTTTGGAGGTGGTGGTTTGGTTTTCTCTGGTTAGTTCTGAGTTGGAAGCAGAGGCGAAAGATAGGGAAGCTAGCAGTTATTGACCAAGTCCTGAGAGTTCTGCATTGATTGCTGCCAAGTTTGTAGTTTGGTTTTCTGGTTTCTGCAGATTTTGTGGGTCAGAGTTCTATCATAATATACAATCTGGCATTGTCTGTTTGTATATCTGTTCTTTCAACTTTAGTGGTTTCAAACAACAGCAATCATTTATTATCTTTCATGGTTTTTCTGGGTCACGAATTCAGAAACAGCCTAGCTGGACAGTTCTGGCTCAGATTTTTCTTGATGGCTAAACCTGGAACAGTGTGAAGTTCCAGGAGCAACTGGAAGCTGGCTGGACATCTCCTATTTCATTAATCTCAAGGGTTTGTCCATGTGATTTTTCTGTGTGGGCTAGTTTGAGCTTCTTAACAGCATGGTGTTAGTGTTAGTCGGTCAGTCATGCCCGACTCTTTGTGACCCCATGGACTGCAGTCCACCAGGCTCCTCTGTCCATGAGATTTTCCAGGCAAGGATACTGGAGTGGTTGCCATTTCCTTCTCCAAGGGATCTTCCCAATCCAGGAATCGAACTCGTGTTTCCTGCACTGCGGGCAGATTCTTTACCGACTGAGCTACACAGACATCTTACACTGCAGCTCAAAATCCTGAGAAAGATCCAGATGGAAGATGAATCACCTCTTATGGCTAGTCTCAGAATCACAGAGCATCATTTCCCCTGTACTTACAGTTTTAAAAGCCCACCCAGATTCAAAGGGAAAGAAGATGCACTCCACTTCCTGATGGGAAAATAACAAGGTTCTGGAAGACCATGTGGAAACAAAAATATAGTTATGGCAATTTTTGGAAAATACAATTTGCCATGAACTGCAAACAGATCAAAGCAGAGAAAGTAGTTTTAATTTCACTCTGCTATGAAGACTGGATATTTATATTATTGTTAGTCTCTAAGGCATGTCTGACTCTTTGTGACCCCATGGACTACAGCACGCCAGGCTTCCCTGTCCTTCACTATCTCCCAGAGTTTGCTCAGACTCATGTCCATTGTGTTGATGATGCCTCCAACCATCTCATCCTCTGTTGCCTCTGTTGCTGAAAGGTGGAACGAACACCTTTCATACCATACATTCAAACTGCAATGAGAGTTGAAATTCTGTGGTGGTTTTAACAACCTCTTTCCCACCTCCCACTACATCCTCGTACTAAATGCGTGTCAATGATTGGATTCATTAGCTGTTTTAAAGACTCTTCAAACGAGAAGTAGACAGGGTATAAATGAATGAACACAGTGATGTTCCAGCAGATCAGATAACTCTTGTTTATTTATAAAATATATCCCATTCTGTCAAATACTGATAAGAAAGTTACAACTAGAAGACACTGAGGATTGATAATATATTTTTACTTATAATACTTTAGTTATTTAAATTCTAGAAATTCCATGTGAATTGTCTTGTGTTATATTCCAAGAACCCCTTGCTATCCAAGTCTATTTGGTTTCCAAGTTCAAATACTAAGGAACACTGTATTAACTAAATTGATTTGATTTCCGAGTTTCAAAAAGTGAGTAGCAAGTTATTAAATAAAGTTTTTTAGAAATGTTCCAAAATTCAGATTGTGACAAGTATTTATTTCCTTTCAATAGATTACTAGATTTAGCTTGCTAATTTTTTTTTTTTAGCTTGCTAATTTTTAACATTGCATATTTTCATAACTGATTCTGGGCATATTATCTTTTCGTGTCCTTCCAGCAAGTTTTATCATTAGGGTTATTACAGATTCATAAAATCAGGTAACTTGCTACCTCAGTCTGTGTCCTGGAAGAGTTCCTAACACATTTCACAGTTTCATCTATATGTATGTCTTTAGTGTAGCTGACATTTATTTGTTTTTTACTTCACCTCATGGTTTGCAGGATCTTAGTTCCCTCATCAAGGATCAAGCCTGGACTCCCAGCAGTGGGACATGGAGTCCTAACCACTGGATCGCCATGGAATTCCCCTGACATTTATTTTTTTGGTTTAAAAAATGTTCCTTTTGGAGAGAATCTATTAAAGATTTTATACTTCTCTAGTCAATTCTGATATCAAGTCAATCCAATTTCTTTCTAAAAATCATATACTTTGTCCAGATTTTTGGATATTCTAAAAAACATCTATAGTACTTTTAAATTTGAGGTAAAATTCATATACTGTATGTATTTACCCTTTTAAAGTATAGAGTGGTTTTCAGTATATACACTGCCAACCCCAGAATATTTTAATCACCCAAAAAGATAATGTCCTTTTACATTTAAATAGGTAGTAAGTATGAAAATATTAGGTACTCAATTGTGTCCAACTCTTTTGTCAACCCATGGACTGTAGCCTGCCACGCTCCTCTGTCCATGGCATTCTTCAGGCAAGAATACTGGAGTGAGTTACCATTCCCTTTTCCAGGGGATCTTCCCGACCCAGGGATCAAACCTGGGTCTCCCGCAATGTAGACAGATTCTTTACTGAAAGTCATTTCAGTTCTCATTCATGGTACTGTTCAGCTGTCATTTGTACTCCTCAAACTGAATCAGTGGTTTGTCTACTTTCAATCAGATACATTTTCTATTTTAAATTGTTTACTTTTGTCATTTATTTCTGCATTTGATAACTAACAATGCCTTTCTCTGCCCCTATTTTAGATATGTTTATGCTTGTTTTAGCTCTTCGGGTTCTGTATTCATTTTAATGATCTTTCTAGTACTTTAATGTATGCATGCATACTGAGTTATAAAACTTCCAATACAATTTTGCCTGCCACTCACAGGTTTTTCAATTGTGTTCTCATATTCATTCACATTTAAATAATGTGTATTCTAAGGATTTAGTTCCTTAACCCATGTTAATCAAGAGGGGTACTAAATTAATATTCAGATACTTGTTGGCTATTGTTTTGTTACTGTGTCACTCATTCTGGTCAAATAATGTGCCTGTATATTTCCTACTTTTTTGGCATAATTAGGAAAAATATTCTTATCTCTTCCTGCTTATTTGACAGTTATGCTTCCACCAACCCATCATTATCCATAGAGTTTCAAATGGGTATTAATCTCTGTGCAGCATAAAAATGAAGTCTGAATGTAGACTACCCACAAAAACTTTTTTTCCCTTTTAAAATTTCAAGCCAAATAATGGGGATAGGAAAAACTTTCTTATGTTCATTACACTCATTTCTCTTTCTCTTTAAAAAAACTATTTGTTTATTGATTTGGCTGCACCAGGTCTTCATTGCAGCCTGTGAGATCTTCAGTTGCAGCGTGGGAACTCTTAGATGCAGCACGTGGGATCTAGTTCCCTAACCAGGGATCAAACCCAGGCCTCCTGCATTGGGAGCACGGAGTCTTATCCTCTAGACAATCAGGGAAGTCTCTCATTTGTCTTTTTTCATTATGAATTCTTTGACTTAGATAAAGGTAAACAACATGGTTAAAATCCTTTCCACAAATAATTGTTGCTTAAGTCACACAGTTTTGTCCAACTCTTTGTGATCCCATGGACTGTAGCCTGCCAGGCTCCTCTGGGATTCCAGAGAATCCATGGGATTCTCCAGGCAACAATACTGGATTGGGTTGCCATTTCCTTCTCCAGGGGATCTTCCTGACCCATGGATTGAACCCAAGTCTCCTGCACTGGCAGGCGGATTCTTTACCCTGAGCCACCAGGAAAGCCTTCCACAAATAATAATGGCAATTATGAAAATGAGTGTATCAATGATAATAATAAACAACTTTTACTAGGTATTTGCCACATGATAGGAAAAGTTCTGAATATTTATTAATTCATTGAATCATTACAACAAACCAACACATACACCATGATTATATTTACTAATACATAAAAAAGAAAATGTCACTAACATATTTAAGTAAAAAGTTAGAAAAATCTGGAAAGATAAATAATATTGATAATGGTGGTTAATTACCTTTCCCATATGAGATTGTGGTTAGGCTTGGTGAACGGAATAAGACAGTTTACAGGACAAAATGTAGAAAATTTCACCAACTAAAGTAGATGTTTTAAAAGGAAAAAGCCAAAACATCCAAAGATAAACTTTGGGTCATATTAATCAAGGAAGATTTTATAACCAAAAACAATTAGATGCAACCATAACATGAATAATAAGGTCATTTTAAAATGTCATTAAATATATCAATAAAAATAGTAAAAATCTCTATATACTGAAATAGCAATCATATTTTTGACTATATTATAAAATCAGGCAAAGGTACAACATGTGTACCATGACTACATTTTCTTTAAAAACAAAATCTGGTAGGATTTGCTCTACCAATTGAGAGTCATTATCTATAGATGGCATGATTACAATTAATCCTGGCTTTTTTAGTTTCTAGTTTTCTGATATTCTGTTTTCTAGTAAGAAAATATAAATGTGTGAAATGAAACAAAAGTACTAAAACTTACTTCAAAAACAAGATTATAATTAATTCTACAAAGAATTAAAAAATACAAAGTCACACAGTTTAAACAGTGTGATACTGGTATAAGCACAAACATATAGATAAGAGAAGAATAGCCTTGAGACTCAAGCAAATATAAACAAGGATATAATGTATCACCAAGAAGGTAGAACAAAACAATAGGAAAAGATAAAACTGTTGGTGTGACATTAGTACAAGATAGAGTAGGGGAGTAGAGAAGTGGAGACAAAAAAATATCAATTTAGAATCCAAATTCCTTAGAGTAAAATATATTTGGATTAAATATATTTTAAGAAATATATATTTTAAATATATATATATTTTTTATAAAATAAACAAAAAATAGTGAGAGAGGGTAACTATCAAACTTGAATTTTTTTGTTTGTTTAAAAGATCAGGAAGGTGAAAAGAGCTTTAACTTTTATTATTCATCAGTATGAATTCCCTGATGACGAATGAGATCTGAGCCACTACTAAATGCCTTTCCACATTCCTTACAGTTAAAGGGCTTTTCACCAGTATGAATTCTGAGATGTCGAGTAAGGTTTGAGCATTTATTAAGGCCTTTCCACATTCACTACATTCATATGGTTTTTCATCTGTATGAATTCTTTGATGTTGAAACAGCTGTGAGTTCTGAGTAAAGGCTTTCCCACATTCAAGACATTCAAAAGGTTTCTCACCAGCATGAATTCTCTGATGTTGACGAAGTTGTGAGCTCTGAGTAAAAGCCTTCCCACATTCCTTACAATCATAGGGTTTCTCTCCCGTGTGAATTCTCTGATGATTAGTGAGTGCTGAGCCACTACTAAAGGCCTTGCCACATTCTTTGCACTCATACGGTTTCTCACCTGTATGAATTCTCTGATGCTGTACAAGCTTTGAGCTCTGAGTGAAAGCTTTGCCACATTCCTTGCATTCATAGGGTTTCTCACCTGTATGAATTCTCACATGCTGAAAAAGTTGTGAGCTCTTAGTAAAGGCTTTTCTACATACTTTACATTCGTAGGGTTTTTCACCAGTGTGAATTCTCTGATGGTCAATAAGATTTGAGCAATAACTAAAGGCCTTCCCACATTCCTTACATTCATAGGGTTTCTTACCCGTATGAATTCTCTGATGCTGAGAAAGGTATGAGCTACAGCTGAAGGCCTTTCCACATTCTTTACATTCAAAGGGTTTTTCACCTGTATGAATTTTCAGATGTCGAGTAACATGTGAGCCACAGCTAAAGAATTTCCCACACTCTTTACATTCATAAGATTTTTCGCCAATATGAATTCTCTGATGTTGAAGAAATTGTGAATTCTGACTAAAGACCTTTCCACATTTCTTACATTCATAGGGTTTCTCTTCATTGTTGATTTGATGTAAAGTAAAGAATGTCTGTTGAATAAATGTGGGCATGTACTCATGAGTGAGTATTTCTTGGCTGAAATGCCCATTTTGATATCCCAGTTGTTTTTCAAAGTGACTTCTATATTCCAAAACATCTCTGTAACTGGAGTATTCAAAGCCATGTTTTCTAAGTTCCATCATTTCCCTCTGGCATGATTCTATTTCATAAACTTCCTTCTTTAGGATAATAACTTGGTTTCACACATTGATTCCAGAGCTGAAAGAAAATGAAAGGTAAACATTCTTCTTCCACCTCATTTATGAAAAGGTAAACTTCTATAAGAGAAATGGAAAAATTAAAGTAAAAACAATATGTGTTAGTAAATGACACAGAATTTTCAAGTATATCTGTTGAATCTGAAAAATGGACAAGAAATACACAAAAATTAATGAGATGTAAAGCAGGAAGCAGCAGGCAGAATCTATGGAAATAGAAAACCACAATGATTCTCAAATATTGATGTGGACCAGAGTCATTTGGAAAAGTTGATAACTATACAATGCTTAGGCATAAAAGATGACTAGTTGTATATACATCTATATGAGCTTATATGTATATGTAAGAAACAAAGTATATCATCATACTATATGTATTATACAAAGTGGCTAATTTTTTTTTTTTTTACCTCCGTTAAAGGTCTCCTAAGAGTAATAAAAGCATACAGGGAAAGATTCTTGGCCTCTTTTTATAATAAAGTATAAATTTGATTTTTGTCCCTAGTTCCTAACAAAGAGCTTCAAAAACCCTTTGAATTTACTGAGTGATAGCAGTGTTTTCACTGTGCTAATGAAGTGACTCATGGTGGGTCCCCAGATTTAGGATGGGGACTGTTCACTAGAAAGACCCAACATATGATGAGAGGGCTGGGGTTTTCAGCTACTTGACCCCTGGGAAAGAGAGGGAGGCCAGAGATTGAGTGGCTGATGCTCTAATCAATTATGCCAATTAATTATGCTTAAATATAATTATGTAATTAAGCTCCAGTAAAAACTCAACACCAAAGTTCAGTGGAGTTTTGTGGTTGGTGCTTCACCAGGAGGCTGACACACTTTGACTTCACAGGGAGAGGGTGTGGAACCTCTGCATCCAAAGCCTACCAACTCATCTGATATCCTTTATAGTAAAACTTCAATTGTTAAGTATAGTGCTTCCCTGAGTCTTATGAATTGTTTTAGCAAATTATTGAGCCTGCAAGGGGGCATGGAATACCTGAATTTATAGTCAGTTGGTCAGAAGTGTGGGTGGGACTCACAGCTGGGGTCAGGAGTGAGGGCACAGCCTTGTGTAAGGCTGACTGTTAACCTGTGGGCTTTATGCTGACTCTGGGATGTTGGGAGTCAGAAGTAAACTGCAGTTCACCCAGCTGGGGATAAAGAAGAATAGCGTCCATAATAAAGGACATATTGGATGTGAGGACATATTGAAAGTGATCAGAGAGTTAGCCACATGGGGGACTAGCTTGAGATAAGTCTAAAGTGAATGCATGCTCAGTCACTCAGATGTGTTCAACTCTTTTTGATCCCATGGACTGTAGCTCACCAGGCTCCTCTGTCCATGGGATTTTCCAGGCAAGAATGCTGGAGTGGGTTACCATTCCCTCATCCAGGGGATCTTCAGACCCAGAGATCTAACCTGTGTCTCCTGCATCACTGGCATTGGCAGGTGGATTCTTTACCACTGTGGACCGGGGAAGCCCAAAGTCTAAGGTAGTGAACTAATTTGATGTGTGTAGCAGATAGAGAAGACTCAGAATATGTCTTGTGCTGGAGATTCAGTGAAAATACTGTTTGCCTTTGAAGTTTGTGATGTTGATCCCGGGACAAGAGAGAGATTTGCTCATGTACTAATACCACCACAGTGACTGGGAAGGGAGGCCACTGAAGTTTAAGGCATACAGAGAGAAAAAAGATACAATGCAACAGCATAAGAAACAATACACAAAATGAAAAGACAACCTACAGAATGGGAGAAAATATTTGCAAGTGAAATAATAAGCCCTGAAAAGGGCTTATTTCCAAAATATATAGATAGTTCATACAGCTCAATATCAAACAAACAAACAAACAAAAAACCAATCAAACAATGGGCAGAAGATCTAAATATCTAGATATTTCTCCAAAGAAGACATTCAGATGGCCAATAGATATATGAAAGGGTGCTTAGCCTAATCACCAGGGAAATGTAAATCAAAACCACAGTAAGATACCACCTCACACCTGTCCGAATGCCATCATCCAAAATTTACAAAGACTAAATGCTAGAAAGGGTGTAGAAAAAAGAAAACCCTTATACACTATTGGTGGGAACATAAACTGGTACTGTCACTATGGAGAATAGTATGGTGGTTCCTTAAAGAACTGAAAATAGAGTTATTAATACCATATGATCCAACAATATCACTCCTAAGCATATATTCAGAAAAGATGAAAACTATAATTCAAAAAGATACATATATCCCAATGTTCACAGCAGTACTATTTACAATAGCCAAGACATGGAAGCAACCTAAACGGCCATAAACAGATGAATGGATAAAGTTGATATACACATATACACAGCCACACACACTGGAATATTACTCAACCATAGAAAGAATGAAATGATGTCATCTGCAAAAACATGGATAGACTAGAGATTATCATACTAAGTAAATCACACAGAGAAAGACGAATATTGTATGATATCACTTGTATGTGGAATCTAAAAAAAAAAATCATACAAATGAACTTATTTACAAAACAGAAACTTATAGATCTAGAAAACAAACTTATGGTTACCAAAGGGGAAAAGTCAAAGGGGAAAAAGTCAGAGAGATAAATTAGGATTTTGGGAATAGCAGATACACACTATTATATATAAAATAAATGAAAAGTTCCCACCATATAGCACAGGGAAGTATATTTAATATCTAACAATAAACCATAATGAAAAGGAATCTGATAAAAATGTTTATATATACATATATATGTATAACTGAATCACTTTGCTCTACACCAGAAACTAACACAACATTGTAAATCATCTATCAGTTCAGTTCAGTCACTCAGTCATGTCCAACTCTTTGCGACCCCATGAATCGCAGCCACCAGGCCTCCCTGTCCATCACCAGCTCCTGGAGTTCACCCAAACTCATGTCCATCAAGTCAGTGATGCCATCCAGCCATCTCATCCTCTGTCATCCCCTTCTCCTCCTGCCCCCAATCCCTCCCAGCATCAGGGTCTTTTCCAATGAGTCAGCTCTTCACATGAGGTGGCCAAAGTACTGCAGTTTCAGCTTCAGCATCAATCCTTCCAAAGAACACTCAGGACTGATCTTCTTTAGGATGGACTGGTTGGATGTCCTTGCAGTCCAAGGGACTCTCAAGAGTCTTCTCCAACACCACAGTTCAAAAGCATCAATTCTTCGGCGCTCAGCTTTCTTCACAGATTAACTCTCATATCCATACATGACCACTGGAAAAACCATAGCCTTGACTAGATGGACCTTTGCTGGCAAAGTAATGTCTCTGCTTTTCAATATGCTATCAGGTTGGTCATAACTTTCCTTCCAAGGAGTAAGCGCCTTTTAATTTCATGGCTGCAATCACCATCTGCAGTGATTTTGGAGCCTAAAAATATAAAGTCTGACACTGTTTCCACTGTTTCCCCATCTATTTCCCATGAAGTGATGGGACCAGATGCCATGATCTCAGTTTTCTGAATGTTGAGCTTTAAGCCAACTTTTTCACTCTCCTCTTTCACTTTCATCAAGAGGCTTTTTAGTTCCTCTTCTCTTTCTGCGATAAGGGTGGTGTCATCTGGATATCTGAGGTTATTGATATTTCTCCTGGCAATCTTGATTCCAGCTTCTGCTTCTTCCAGTCCAGCATTTCTCATGATGTACTCTGCATATAAGCTAAATAAGCAGGGTGACAAGATACAGCCTTGACGTACTCCTTTCCTATTTGGAACGAGTCTGTTGTTCCATGTCCAGTTCTAACTGTTGTTTCCTGACCTGCATATAGGTGTCTTAAGAGGCAGGTCAGGTGGTCTGGTATTCACATCTCTTTCAGAATTTTCCATAGCTTACTGTGATCCACACAGTCAAAGGCTTTGGCATAGCCAATAAAGCAGAAATAGATGTTTTTCTGGAATTCTCTTGCCTTTTTTATCATCCAGCGGATGTACTTCAATTTAAAAAAACTTCTCAGGAGTTTCACATGAGGATGTAAATAATAATAAGACAGTGTAAGATACTGCCATGGAAGGATGGCAGGAGTCATAAGCAGACTAATGAGAGCTGAGTCCCAAAACTGACAGTTACTCACAACAGGTTCCAATGCAATTATTTAACCTTTTTAGTCCCCATTTCATCTGTAAAAGGGAGCTAATCTTTAATTTGTGATTACTAGGAGGATGAGGAAAAGTAGAGTAAATGTTGTTGAGTAAAGTGTTCAGTATATGAGAGCTAATGGATATTTTAGGCAAATTAAACAGTTTGAAGACATCAAAATGGAGCCTATTAGAATATCTCAAGCCAGAAACAGGAAATTCATTTCAGTATATTCTTTTCCTCCTACCTTCGTAGGATCTTTCAGCAATTTCATCCAGTTAAACCTCCTCAGTAATTTTTAATCTCCACTGCCAATGCCCTCTTTCAAACCAGAATCATCTCTAACTCAGACCACTCAAGTAGACTCCTAACCCATATCCTCACCAAGTTCTCATGCTCTCTAACCTATTCAAGGGCCAAAATGACATTTGGCCCAGCCTTCCACTGCTCAAAATCCATCAAAGACTGAATAATGTAGTTCCTACTTGTCTCTCCAATCTAAAGTCACGCTCTGCTTTTGCTTGCTCCTGTGGGTGACAACACTGACTTCTTTCAGTTCTCAAACACACCAACCCTTCCCCTCTTAGAAGGGCCTGCACAGGGTTTCTTCCCTTTGCCTGGAGTTTTCTTCTCTATGAACATATCTAAACTAAACGTCACTGGTGGTCTAGTGGTTAAGAATCTGTCTGCCAATGCAGGGAACATGGGTTCCATCCCTGGTCTGGAAAGATCCCAAAAGCCAAGGAGCAAATAAGCCTCTGTGCCACAACTACTGAAGCTGGTGCCCCCTAAAACTCGTGCTCTATAACAAGAGAAACCACCGCAAAGAGAAACCTGCTCACCACAGTTAGAGAGTAGCCCCCACTCACCACAACTAAAGAAAGCAGCAATGAAGACCCAGCACAGCCATAAAGAAATAAGTAAAATTAAGCAGTAAGTCCTAGCAGTGAGCCTGTAATTCTGAAATAGTGATGACTACAAATGATATTTGTGTGTCTACAATAACAGTAAAATGATATGAAAATATCTGTGATTTCTATTCATGTCAAAGTCACAGGAACTACTAATACTATCAAGGTTTGCTGCATACATCATAATAGGAACACATGCTAAATTTCAATTACAGATTACTAGATATAAAGACTCTGATGCTGGGAGGGATTGGGGGCAGGAGGAGAAGGGGTTGACAGAGGATGAGATGGGTGGATGGCATCACTGATTCGATGGACATGAGTCTGAGTGAACTCCAGGAGCTGGTGATGGACAGGGAAGCCTGGCATGCTGCGATTCATGGGGTCGCAAAGAGTCAGACACAACTGAGCAACTGAACTGAACTGAGATACAAAGATGCTTTTTTTTTTTCATCCAAGTTCATGAGTTTCCTCAATTCTATCCAAAGGAATCCAAAATTAGCAAACTTTGAGTTAGAGGGATCCTTTAAAAACATGAAGTCACTCCCCTGTTCAAATCACCTCACTCAGAATGGAATGGCTTTACATCCCAGAGGAGCCTGGCAGGCAGTCCAGAGGATCGCAAAGAGTCAGACATGACTGAGCGACTGAGTACAAAATAGAATTCAAAGCCCATACCAAGGCCTGTAAGACCTCAAGTTATCTGCAGATACACCCTTCCTCTCATTAGCACCGAGCACACAAACACACATGCATCCTCTACTTTGCTGATCTCCTTTCACATAATTCCCTCTTGGCTCATTCTGTTCCAGTCACAAAGACAGGAGCCAAAAAGCTCCTAACTCAGGAAGTTCGTTCTTCCTGATCCTTTTGCCTCAATCTCTTCTACCAGACATCTACATTATTTGTTCCCTCACTTCCTTCCTCATCAGAAGGACCTTTTAGGACTTCCCTGCTGGTCCAGTGGCTAAGACTCTATGCTCCCAATGCAGGGGGCCCAGTCAGGGAACTAGATCCCACATGCTGCAACTAAGAGTTTCCACACCACAACCAGAAGATGCCACAACAAAGATCGAAGATCCCATGTACTGCAACTAAGACCCAGCACAGCCAAATAAATACATGAAAGTAAGAAAGAGATTTATTAAAGAAAAGTAATAATAATTCTAAAAGGCCTTCTCTACCTTCCTTCATAGCATTTATCATCATCTGACATACATACATACATATATATATATATATATATATATATATATATGATATATACTTTTTCTCTCTCATCCCCTAGAATATAAGCTCCAGGAGAGCAGAATTTTAACTGCTTTGTTCAATATTATGATCGCAGCATCTGAACCAAAGCTTAGTATATAGTACTGTTCCATAAGTATTCTTTTGGTTCTCCTACTTTATACCGAATCTCTTCTTCTCTGCTCCATTCATTCCCAATTTAGGCAAAGACCTTTTTGTTTTTCCCAACATCGTCTCTTTAGACAGTGACTGCAATCATTTGCGAGGCTCCAACTGCTATTTCAGTATAGATTAAATCCATTTCTGAATATTTAGCCCCTGACTTTCTGCTAAGCTCCCCACCATCTGATTCTTTTACCAGGCACTACTTTGTGAAAGTTATTTATGGATATATTTTAACACTACTTTTTAAAATTTTTTAATTTTTTTTTTGAAGTAGTTGATTTACAATGTTGTGATGATCTCTGCTATACAGCCAAGTGACTCAATTATATACATACATTGTTTCTTTTCCATTAAATTTCCCATAGATTTTTTCCCCACTATGGTTTATCACAGGCTAAGGACTATATTCCCTGTGCTATACAGTAGGATCTTGTTGTTTACCTATCCTATATGTAATATTAACGGTTTACAGCTGGTAATCCCAAACTCCCAGTCCTTCCCTCCCCCACCTCCCTACCTCTTAGCAACCACAAGTCTGTTTTCTATGTCTTATGAGTCTGTTTCTGTTTTGTAGAGAGGTTCATTTGTTTAGCACTACTTTTTGACTCCAAGTTTTTAACAGTTGACACAATTAGAAAAGTGCATCATATGGCAGACTCCTTTGCACAAATTACGAAATAAAAAATATTGGATAAAGGAAAAATGCACAACAAACAAAAAAAAATCAGTCATTGGCAGGCAGCTATAATGAAGACTAGGACTTGGAGCTGGGGCAGGTACGTGCAGACATGCACAAACGTACACACACACACACACACACACACGTATACTATTTTGGGAGTGGTAACAGAAAACATTTAGTTGAGTCTAAGAGGAAGAAAACCTAGCAAGGAACTGAATCTAAAATATAGGTAGGAGGACTTCCCTGATGGTCCAGCAGTTAAGAATCCACCTGCCAAAATAGGGGACATGGGTTCAATCACGGGTCCAGGAAGATCCTACATGTCAAGGGAAAACTAAGCCTATGCCGTGCTCCATAACCATTGAGCCTGTGCTCCAGCACCTGGAAACTGCAACTACTGAGGCCCATGCACCTAGAGTCCATGCTCCCAACAAGAGAACCCACACATTGGGAATCCTGTGCACTACAATGAAGAGAAAGCCTGCACGCAGCAATGAAGACCCAGTACAGCCAAAATAATAAGTAAATTAATTAAAATAAAAAAATACAGGTAGGGACTTCCCTGGAGGTCCAGTGGTTAAGAAAACATGCTTGCATGGCAGGGGGCATGGGATCGAACTCTGGTCAGGGATTAAGATTCCTCAGGCCACGTGGCATGGCCCAAAAATAGGAAGCAAAAAAAGTATAGGTAAAAGAGTTTTCTTTGCAGGGATATGAAGGGTACTTTCTACTTGAAATTAAGAAAGGTATTGGAGAAAGAGTAGCAGAAAGAGCAGTAAGTGAGGAAAGGAATGGAACAGGTCATTTGTAAATTCATGCTCAAAGGAGTTAATTTTTCCCACAGGCCTACTGTTTTGATGGGAGCTTCCAAGATCACGTCTCAAGGGTGCTGTTTCTTCATAAATCAACTGAGTTTCTAACTACAGTGGCCTGCCTTGGTCCAGTCATTTCTCACTTACCTGAGCACAGGCCTCTTGTCAGCTCTCTGCCAATCATCCATGGCTCTTTCCCTTGTTCCAATAAGGAAATAACTTGAGGCTTGGGAATGTAAAGTCCTGCTCACAAGAAAAGATATGGAACATGGTTAAGCTGTGGGTAAATCAGACCCGAATGTAATACTAGTCCCTTGATGATCAAGGAAGAGATGCTACTGTGGGAACAGTCAAACAAAGAAGAGGCTCAGCCATAGCCAACAAGGAGCTGCCCATTTTCCACTTTTACTTTCCATTTCAGTTCACACCATTTATTTGAGAACAAGGAGCAGAAATTCAGCTGGTAACTTGAAAAGTAGCTGAGAAATTCACTGCAGAAGAAAGAGACATTCCAGGGGAGAACTCAAAATTACCAGTATAGATGTCCTTACCCATTGACACCAGATTGCTATAGTTTTCCAACATCACATCTCTGTACAAGTCCCTCTGAGCAGGGTTCAGGAATTCCCACTCTTCTTGAGAGAAGTCTATAGACACATCACTGAACACCACTGATCCCTGAAACAATAAACACGTGTATTATTTGTGCAACATAAATAAATATTTCACAGACTAATGTGCTTATATCTGGGGGTAAAGCAAAGAGCAATTACATTGGTATCACTGAGAACCAGTATCTTTGGACCCTAGAAGTAGATGCAAGACTTATCAGTTTCAGGACTGAGTCAAATGCAGCAGATGAGTTTGAAAACTTTCAGAAAGGAAGAGAGTTATCAAAAACTACTGGCATCATGTTAAAGGGTTCTAGAGCCAACTTGAAAAGCCTCCCACTGGCCAAAGATGGCATAATTTGAGGCTCAAATGTAATGGACTGATTAGATAAAAAATGTTTAAATCCATCAGCTCCTAACAATATTGAATAAGAAATTACTAGTCATCTTTGTAGGATTCTAAGACACCAACTCATTATTTTAAAAACTGGTAAAGGACTTCCCTGGTAGTCTGGTGGTTAAAAATCCACCTGCCAATGCAAGGGACCTGGGTTTAATCCCTGGTCCAAGAAGATTCCACATGCCTTGGAGCAACTCAGCCCATGCACCATAATTATTCAGTCCATTCTCTAGAGTCCGAACTCTGCAACAAGAGAAGCACCTGCTCTTCACAACTAGAGAAAGGCTGTGAGCAGCAACAAAGACCCAGGCACAGCCAATAAATAAATAATAAAATGAAAACTGGTAAATAAGGGGAAAGAATCAAACATTCTTTCCCATACAAATGGTCCTTTAGTGTAACCAAAGAGTTGATGAGATATTTTACTTTAAACACAGTATGTTACCTAATCTATGGAAAATGAATGACAGAATTTAAATATCATTTTGCAACCTCTAATGAATTAATGAATCTAGACAATAATCCTCACTGTAGCTAACATTACAATAGGAAAGAGAAACAGAAATAATATACCTCCTAATGGAATCACACATCACCACCTAGGAAATATTCCTGACAAAAAAATCCCAACTGAATCTAATCAAGACCTACATACTAATTCTCAGGAAACACTTACATGATACTCCAGAGAAAAAATCAGCAAAATCCAAATAGCAGACAAATGAATCTTTTTTTTTTTCCTTTTCTAACAACAACAATTGCAAAGAAAGAAAAAAGACAGAAGGGCTATCTACAAAGTAAGAAATTGGGCTCAAATACCCTTAAAATTTTGTTTGTTTTTCTTAGAAAGAACTGAATGTCAGGAAGGTAAGAAAGAGCCTCAGCTAACTTACCTGGGCCATGGCTTTCAGTATTACAGGAGATGATCATCCTCCTTGGGGCTGTTCTCCTGAAAAAGGACAGTGTTCTGAGAAGGCAGGCCTGGGAAATCAAAGAAATATTTAGAGACAACTCTGGCCTTACAGCTTTTGGACTCTCCAGGCAAAATTACGTCCATTTCCCTTGGTCTCAGGATATAACTCTAGTTAGTGAGTGGGAGTCTGGAATAAATTCCCCTCATTCCTCAACTCCAGAGATCCCAGGCTTTTGCCGTAGCAAGATGGATCCCAGCTAGTTGATCCAAAGGAACGAAGAGTCATAATTCCTCTCCTTCATATTGTTACCACTTTGTTCTGTTACAGTAATAATTAGCATATTCTTTTAGGCAACAGAGTCCAAGTACAAGTCCAAAGCCTCTTTTATCTGGGGGTCTGGTTTTCCATTAGTATGCCATTTCTATAGACACCGGGCACAAAGTTCAGAGTCCATTGGGAGGGTGACCATGCGTGTAGCCTAATGTTCGCAGCCTGCCCTAAGATGGAGACCAGCTCTGTCTGTTTCCTTCTTCAATATAAGCAACCCAGGTTCCTGCCTCAGCCAAGTGATCCAGGCAAGACCTTGCCCCATCTCAGTGCTGCTGTTGCTCTGAACCCAAGACAGAACTGCTATGACCTGCTCTGAGTGGACCCCTCCTCTGCAGCCCTCAGGTCCCTAAGCCAGCTTTACCTAAATGGTGCCTGTGGCCAGGCTGTGGCCAGGAACAGTTTATTCTAATTAGTACTAAGTGTGAAGTGAAAGTGTTAGTTGCTCAGTTGCTCTGACTCTTTTTGACCTCATGGACTGTAGCTCACCAGGTTCCTCTGTCCATGAGATTTTTTTCTGGCAAGAATACTGGAAGGGGTTACCATTTCCTTCTCCAGGGGATCTTCCCAACCCAGGGATCGAACTTGGGTCTCCTGCATTGCAGGCAGATTCTTTACCATCTCAATCACTGCTGCTGCTGCTGCTGCTGCTGCTGCTAAGTCACTTGAGTCGTGTCCGACTCTGTGCGACCCCAGAGATGGTAGCCCACAGGCTCCCCCATCCCTGGGATTCTCCAAGCAAGAACACTGGAGTGGGTTGCCATTTCCTTCTCCAATGCATGAAAGTGAAAAGTGAAAGTGAAGTCGCTCAGTCGTGTCCAACTCTTCGAGACTCCATGGACTGCAGCCCACCAGGCTCCTCCATCCATGAGACTTTCCAGGCAAGAGTACTGGAGTAGGTTGCCATTGCCTTCTCCGTCTCAATCACTAGGGAAGCCCAATTAGGGCTAAAGACTTCCTTAAGCAATTCTCATTTTCCAAGCCTGAGAAGGTTAACTTCCCCCAACACACAACTATGCTCATATTCACACTGAGGCACTCCTTTCCTTATGCACTAGCTCTGTTTTTTTCTAAAAAACAACCACCAGGGACTTCCCTAGTGGTCCAGGGCCTAAGACTCAGTGCTCCCAGTGCAGGAGCATTTGATCCCACATGCCGCAACTAAATATCAACGACTCCAAGTGCTGCAACTAAGACCCAGTGCAGCCAATCACTGCTTAAATATTTAAACAAAAACAAAAACAAAAACAAAACCACTGCTTATGTGTTTTAGCCACACAAAAGTTAAAATGTCAACTCTTCTAGTTCTGGGGTAAGAGCTTTCTTACCCACAATATTTATATTAAAATTTTTTTCTTTTTTCTACAGTTGTAATGCTTTCATTATATTTAAGCCTTTAATCAATTATTATTTATTTTGGTATTATTTGGTAAAAGACAATGGCATGAGATTATCAATTACAATTTTACTTTAGTAAAAGATATGAGTTAAGAATCCTACTTCATTTTCCCCCAGAGAGGGCTACCCAAATGTACCAAAATCACATATGAATAATATAGTATTCCATGGGTCTTAACATGCACCTTTATTGCTCCTAAGAAAGGAGGAACTATTTAAGACATAACCTTAATAACTTTATTTCATATATGTTGAAATGGGGGGGGCGTAAATGAGCCCTAGAACAGATGACTATGGAATATATTTTCCATACTGATTTAAATGTTACCCTTGGACTTCCCTGATAGTCCAGTGGCTAACTTTGAGCTCCCAGTGCAAGGGGCCAGGGTTTGATCTCTGATCAGGGAACTAGATCCCACTTGTCACAAGTAAAAGATCCTGCACATTGCAATGAAGATCAGAGATTCCAAGTGCAACAACTAAGACCCTGCACAGCCAAATAAATAAATATTAAAAAATAAATGCTACCCTTACCATAGATGATACATTTGGATTTGTGATTCTACTTTGATTCAGTGATCTGTTTATTATTTTGCCAGTATCACATTCTCTATTTATTATAATTTACAAATATATTTTAATGTCTAAATAAAAGACTCCTCCACCACACACCTATGAGAATGGCCAAAATCCAGGACACTGACAACCAAATTCTGGCCAGGGTGTGAAACAACAGGAACTCTCATACATTGCTGGCGGGAATACAAAATGGAATGGTCACTTTGGAAGACAGTTTGGCAGCTTCTTACAAAATCAAACATACTCTTACCATATGATCCAGCAAGCACCTTGATATTTATCTCAAAGAGTTGAAAAATTATGTCACACAAAAGCTTGTGCACAGATGTTTATAGCAGCTTTATTCACAATTGCAAAAACTTGAGAAAAACAAGATGTCCCTCAGTAGGTGGTTAAATAAACTGTGGTACATCTAGACAATGCCATTTTATCCAGCCAAAAAAAAAAAAAAAAAGAAAGAAAGAAAGAAAATGGCCTATGGAATCATGAAAAGACATATACTAAGCAAAAGAAGTCAATATGAAAAGCTCTATCTGCCAACTATATGACATTCTGGAAAAGGCAAAACTATGGAGACTGTAAAAAGATCAGTGGTAGCCAGGGGTTAAGAGGAAGGAAGCAAAGAGGGATGAATAGGTAAAGCACAGAAGATATTTAGGGCAGTGAAACTACTATGTAACATACCATAATGTATGTTATACTTTTAAAACCACCTGCTATATCATTATATCTGATGAGTCATCAAAAGTTAAAACACCAACTGACCAAGTATTAGAAACAGGATGACTATGCTTATAAACTGCTAGTAAGAATTTAACAGATACAACCGTATCAGTCCAGCATTATCTAGGAAATTTGAAAATACAGACATATCTTCTGGCCTAGCAACTCTATTGGTATGTTTATACGCTATGAAAGCATGCACATGTGCACGAGGGTACTTATAAAACAAAAAGGAATCCCCAGCACACCTTGTATTGGGCTTGGTCAACAGCCATTCCTCTTTCTCCTCAGGGGACCTCTCTGAGAAAGACAGCTGGAGGAAGGAGAAAGGAATCATGAAGTGCCAGGTCTTTCTGTGGCTCAGACTGATTAGATAAGAGGTTACTCTGGACCCACACCTACTACCCATGGGAAGGAGGGAGAGAGGTCAGAGGAGTGGAGACTGTCCTGAGCATTCCTGGCTGCAGAAGGGGAAAAGTCTGCTGCTCAAGACCAAAATCTGTCCTGATCTCACACATCAACCACGGGGACACACACACTGTCAGCTTGGCACAATTATAGGCACTCTCCAACCGCACACAGTGCCAAAAACTTACGTGATCACACTCACATATCCTTACACAGTCATAGACATCCAGTACACTGAGTACTGCTAACGTTCATAAAACCACCATCAGAGGCGGCCCTCAGATAACACAGTCATAGCAGCACAATCACACTCTACATTCCCCACTCCAACACACACGGCACAAAGTTGTATGGGTACCCACAATCACTTGTCCCACTACGGGGTCGGAGCCGCACACTGTCACAATTACACACCACAGCGAGGATATCCACAGTCACACCTGCACACAGAGTTTCGCGCGCATGGTCAGTCACAATGACACACGCACACACAACGCCGCACGGTCACATAAGGTCACAAACACACACATGGATTCCCACACTTCCCCCTCCCCGAGTCCTATCAAATCATACAGGCCCAAGACTTCGGACCCGCCTAGACTGTCCCTTCAGACCCTCAGAGATGCACATCCGGAACCTAGCCGAGCCCCCAGGACCTAGGCTGCTCACTTGCACTTCCACTTCCCCGGAGGCCGAGGGTCCCGCAGGCGAGTGATGGGTCGGCCCTATACGCGCCAGGGTTTCTGGGAAATGTAGTCCGGAGCCAGATCCGCTAGGACAAGATGGCTTCTCGCTCTCGGATTTTCTGCACCGCCTGGGGTCAAGTTATACCTCTTCTCCCATCTCAGAATTGCTGCCAAGAATCTTGAGATACAGATACAGTCCCTACATCCCAGAAACAAGCTTCCTCCAAGGGCCAGGCCAATCCTATGGAGTCATATGTCCCCCGAGAAATAGAAAAATGTCGCTAGATTCGCGCCGAAAGTAGGTTAGAGAAGCAAGAACTTCTGGGAAATGTAGTCTAGAACCGGAATGGGTGAGGCGCCCGCCTAAGTAGTAGAAGATTGTCTTGGTTGTTTTTTTTGCACAGAGCTTGCTGCGGTGGAGGACAGAGTGGCGCCCAAGACTCTTCTAGGAGTTGTAGCTTACTCTGAGAATATTTCAGATTGACTAAAGCACCATTTTTGCCTTCCTCTATGGATTAACGTGGTGTGTGATCTGTGCTAGTCTGGGAGCGGAAACCTAGGAGTCTCAGAGAGGAACCCTCAGCAGGAAAGTGAAGGAGAGCAATCAGCGACTCCGGAATGGAGCGGATGAAGATGAACACGGATTATCAGGCGCGTCCAGCAGTTTGTTTGTTGTGCATGGTAATGTTGACTTTGATAATGGCCCCAGTGAGTAAAGCCACAGGTGAAATTGGAGTTACCTCACTTTCTTCATCTGGAAAACAGTGACCATTTAGGGTGCATGTTCTGGTACTCTCAGTTTTGACTTTTGGAGAAGCAAAAAGCAAACCAATGTGTCTGACACATAGTTTCAGACTTGTCTTTTATAAATCATAGCTCTGTTTCTTGTATGGCCGTGGATCCCACACCCTTCCATTGAGGAACCTAGGTTAAAATTTTAAGTCCCCTTTTTGATTAAAACCCCGGAGGCAGGCCATGCCTCACAGGAGATAACTTACTCCTTACTGGTGACTCAGAGTCTCCTGGTCCTTAACAAAGCCCCATTCTATTAATTCTTAACTGATGACTTATAACCTAGTTTCCTGACCTTGCGAAGAGACCCCCTCTCAAAGATGTATTTACTGTCGGATTTTTCCGGGTAATTGTTTCTTTAAGAACTGGCCAAGCGCTGCAGGGTGGTCAGTCAACTGTTTCGACTTAATTATCTGCAGACCTATCCCACCAATCAGATGTCCTCACCCCACCTACACCTGCCTATGGCCCCCTACCACATTGTTCCCAATATCCTGACCCCTCCCACACCTGCCTGTGATTTTTCGGTATAAAAGTTCCTCACAATTGATGTTCGGGGTTCATCTCCTTGCGTGGAGACTGAACCCCGGCGCCCCGGCCTAATAAATCCTCTTGCTGATTGCATCGAATTCTAGTCACTGTGGTCTTTGGAGCGACAGATTCTGAGAAAAGGCCGCGAGGTCTTACACCATGCCTTAGGGTTTTTCATGGGTACAGCTTGTCTTCCAAGAAAGCACAGAAGGCTGCAAAAAAAGAGTTTATTTGGAGGTCTTAGGAACTGCAATTTGGGAGACTGATTTGGGTGAAACCAAAAGAGTGTTCCAGAAGAGAGGGACTTCCAAAGGTAAACCCCACAAAGTTAATAACATTGTTGGGAAGGAATTATGATTGACTTTTGAAGAAGGAAACAGAACAGGCTCCATCTTGAAAGCAGGACTCCATCTTCAGCGGGACTGCAGACAGCCCAGTATCTATGGAAACAACATAACAACTGGAAAACCAGGTCCCCTAGATAGAGGAGCCCCAGGGCTCATACCTAGACTCTCTGTTGCCTAAAAGAATACCCTAGTATCTGTGTAACTGAATAGAATCATAAATTCTATTATGTTTATTGGGGTATGACCACGGGCTTATTGATAATTGCCCACTCTTAACTACCTAGGCTTAAGGCGTCAGAGGCCTTCCTTTCCCTACCTATCTGACTTAAAATTCCATCCCTCTCCTCTTCCTCCTTATCATTCTCCATAACACTTATTACCACAGTACCCTGTATATTTCACTTGTTTGTCTATGGTTCACATTCTACAATGTGTTTTTTCTCATTTTGTTCACCATAGTGAACTTAGACCCATGCCTAACATACAGCAGTCCTTCCATGAATGTATATTATGCACTGTTGACCCTGCTCTTCTCATGATTTCCCTTTGATGCTATGTGTGTGCTGTGCTCAGTCACTCAGTCATGTCCAATTCTTTGTGACCCCATGGACTGTAGCCCACCATGTTCCTCTGTCCATGAGATTTTTTTTCAGCAAGAATACTGGAAGGGTTGCCATTTCCCTCTCCAGGGGATCTTCCCAACCCAGAGATCGAACTCCACAGGTTACCTTTGATTGTATCTTTCTTTTCCTTTGTTCACACTCAATTCAGTTCAGTTCAGTCGCTCAGTCGTGTCTGACTCTGCGACCCCATGAATCGCAGCACACCAGGCCTCCCTGTCCATCACCAACTCCCAGAGTTCACTCAGAGCCACGTCCATCAAGTCAGTAATGCCATCCAGCCATCTCATCCTCTGTCGTCCCCTTCTCCTCCTGCCTCCAATCCCTCCCAGCATCAGATTCTTTGCCAATGAGTCACCTCTTCGCATGAGGTGGCCAAAGTACTGGAGCTTCAGCTTCAGCATCATTCCTTCCAAAGAAATCCCAGGGTTGATCTCCTTCAGAATGGACTGGTTGGATCTCCTTGCAGTCCAAGGGACTCTCAAGAGTCTTCTCCAACACCATAGTTCAAAAGCATCAATTCTTCAGAGCTCAGCTTTCTTCACAGTCCAACTCTCATATCCATACATGACCATAGGATAAACCATAGCCTTGACTAGACGGACCTTTGTTGGCAAAGTAATGTCTCTGCTTTTCAAGATAGCCCCACGTCCCCAAGCAATTTTCTAAAATACAAGTAAAACAGAATACAATGCTTATAAATAACAAACTGTTACATTAGGATTTAAAGTGTTTAACATCTTACTTCATAGCAATTATATGGCTATGCGTCTGTTTTGTTGACCCTTGGCACACTTTTTATGGGTTTTCCAGGTGGCACAGTGGTAAAGAATCCGCTTGCCAGATGGATGGAGGAGACGCAAGAGACTTGGGTTCAATCCCTGTGTCAAGAATTTCCTCTGGAGAAGGAAATTACAACCTACTCCAGGATTCTTGCCTGAAAAATCCCATGGACAGAGGAGCCTGGTGGGTTACAGTCGTGGGGTCATGAAGAATCAGACACAACTTATCAACTAAGTAACAACAAGAAACACTTTTTATACTATCTATACCTTATTCTGATGGAGTACCATTTGGATTTACAGTGTACATAGGGGCTTTCCCCATACATCATTTTGTTACTTTTCCCTCCTTATTATTAATCATTGGCTGGAAGATGTTGTATTGGGGATTAAATATATTCTATCAAGTTTTGATATAAAAAAAATCAAGAGGAATTCTAATCCTAGAAAACTTTAACTCGCAGGTTTTCTGTGAGGTGTGCTGACTGATTTGAATAGTTTTAAACATCATTCTTCACCCCTAAATATTTCATTATGTATTTGTTAAGCATAAGAACATTCTATCTAACCACAAGAATATCACCATGCCACACCTAAGAAAAGGCAGAATAGTTTTGAAGTATAATGTTCAGTCCATGTTAATAATTTTTTCCATTTGTGCCCCAAATTACTTTCAGAGTTTTTCTTTCTTTCTTGTGTTATTATTTTTTAATTAATTTATGTATATTTTTGGCTGCACTGAGTCTTTGTTGCTGCATGTGGGCTTTCTCTAGTTACAGAGAGCTGGGGCTTTGGGGCTGTTCTCTATTCTCTAAGCTATTCTTAACATTTCTTATTGTGATGGCTTCTTCTGTTGCAAAGCTCGGGCCCTAGTGTGCCTGGGTTTCAGTAGTTGTGGTGCAGGACTTAATTGGCTGCCCCAAAGCATGATCCCAGACCAGTGATCAAATCCATGTCCCCTACATTGGCAAGTGGATTCTTAACTACTGGACCACCAGGAAGTCCTCAGTTGTTTTTTTTTTTTTTTTAAAGCATTTTCTGTTTTTTTGTGTGTTGTTTTTTTTTAAGCCAGGACAGGGAACCAGAAGTCAGTCAAGATACATGCATAGCATTTAGTTGTTCTTTTACTTTATCCCTCTTGATCTAGAACCATTTTTTTTCTGATACAAAATTTTAAGAGTCTATGCCATTGGTCTTATAGAATATTCCATGTTCTGAATTTTTCTGATTCTTTAAAGTATTTCTTAATTTGTTCCTTTGTGACTTATATTACCTGGAAGTTAGATCTGATACCTTGTTTAAATTCAGGTTGAACACTTTTGGTAAGAATACTTTGAAAGTTATGCTGGGTATTTTATATTGCATCACATTTTCCACCTATAGTAGAAAATACAGGTAAATATGTTTAAGACTTTGAGATGGGAAGGGATTTCTTAAATAAGATGCAAAAATAAGAGGAAAGAGGATAAATAGTTACAGAATTACTGAATTCTCAGGTACACATGATTCTGTTTCTGGTTTTTACATTCTTTTTCTATTTCAGTTGTTATATAAAATACTGTTTTTAAAGTTTAGTTTTACAATTTAATATTGTATAACATGAAGTCCCTTTCTTCTCCTTTCATCAGAATATTCTTTGCTATGCTTCTTACAACGGAGAAGTCAATGGCACCCCACTCCAGTACTCTGGCCTGCAAAATCCCATGGGAAGAGGAGCCTAGTAGGCTGCAGTCCATGGGGTCGCAAAGAGTCGGACACGACTGAGCAACTTCACTTTCACTTCTCACTTTCATGCATTGGAGAAGGAAATGGCAACCCACTCCAGTGTTCTTGCCTGGAGAATCCCAGGGATGGGGGAGCCTGGTGGGCTACCATCTATGGGGTCACACAGAGTCAGACACGACTGAAGTGACTTAGCAGCAGCAGCAGCAGCATGCCTCTTACATAAATATACTGGTATACCCATCTTTAATAATCTTGTCAAATAATAAAAAATCCTTTTGAGATTTTCATTGGAATTCCTTGAGTCTATATTAAATATGGCAAGAGTTGACATTTTTCCTGTATTAAGCATCCATTCCATAAATGTGGGATATACATCCCTTTTTTGAGATCTTTTAGGTCCTTCATTAGGATTTTACAGTTTTATACATGAAAATCTCTGAAATCTCCTCTTACAGTTATTTCTTGGAACTTTGAAAATTGCTCAAATGGAATATTTTTTATTTTCTATTTTCTGATGGATTATTGCTGACATACAATAAATTTTTGTTTACAGTTGATTTCTTTTAATCCCTCCATTGTTGCCAAATCAGTTTATTTGTTATATTTCTTTTTCATTTGTTCTTCTGGGGTTTGTGATTTTTGATACCTCTTATTTCCTTTCCTTGTCTTAAGAATGCATGCTCCTTTCTTACCGCTCTATTATCTTAACGTGGAGCTCTGACAAGGACTCCCTCCTTGACCAAAAACTTGAACGAGAACTCTCTGAGGCCTTGGCATTCTGTCCTTGGCCTGCTGAACCCAGTTCAGCAAGAAGACTGTCAAACCAGTTTAACAAGAATGCCCCCAATTCTTAATATCTATAACCAAATTCTTCTTAGTAATTTTCCATCCATTGACTTCTTTGACCTGCCTGTGAGCTGTCCCTATTGTTGTATTTAGAACTGAGTTCATTCTCTCTCTCCTATATGAATAGACTTGAACCCTACTGCAATACTTTCGATCAGGTCTTCCTGGCCTGTTTAACTTGTCCAATGCAATTTTTCTTGTACACTTCCATCTTCAAGGTCACCTCATGATCTGAAAAGCCTACTGCCACTACAGCAAGTATATTTGCATTCTGGGAAGAAAGAAGAAAGAAAAAGCTGGTAGAAGATAAGAAGTGTGGACCTTTCATTTGGGTCATCTCGCTTCAAGCAGCCCTCTCAGGAGATACTACAGAAGGTACTATACAACACTTTTGCCTCCATCTCAGGGATGGAAACTTAATCACATGAACATCTCCATGGGAGTCAGGATATACAAGGGAGGCAGGATAATCTTCAGCTGGGCACATTGCTGCTTCAATTAAAATCTGGATTCTGTTATTAAGGAGAAAAAAGAAAGGTGATATATTAGGTTGCATGTAGCTGTGAGTAAACCATATAGGGGTTATTATAGTTAAGATGAGAGATTATTTTTTTCAGCTCTGTTGAGATATAATTGTCACATAACATGATTTGATACATGGATATATTGAGAAATAATTTCCACAGTGAGGTTAGTTAACACATCCATCACCTCAGATAATTATCTTTTGTGTTTGTGTGTATGTGTGTGTGTGTGTGTGTGTGTGTGTTAAGAACATTTAGGATCTACTCTATTAGCAATTTTCAAGTATATAATACAGTATTGTTAACTACTGTCTTTGTGGACTTTACACTCACAGCACCATCCCCCCCCCCCCAAAAAAAGGGGGATGGAGATGGGGAGAGTGTTAGCTGCTCCAGAATTTCCATATAGGAGAAGTTACAGAGGAGTTAGAGATGGGACTTAAGGCTTCATTTATACAGTAAGGACATTGTTATTACTTAGATTTTAATTAAGAAGTAAATAAAAATAATAGTTTTCCTTAAGTACTTTTAACCACACGTTGACCTGGAGGAGGGCATGGCAATCCACTCCAGTGTTCTTGCCTAGAGAATCCCATGAACAGAGGAGTTTGGTGGGCTGCAGTCCATAGTGTCACAAAGAGTTGCACAGGAAAAAAGTGACTTAGCACGTGCACGACCATCTTAAAGACTATTATTATTTTATTTTTGTTGCCTACTATAGTTTTCCTTGTAGTTGTTAAGGTGAAGGCTAGTGAAGATTAATGGGGATTCAAGTCTCCATTCTCTCCACCAGCCCTTCCTGTGTTAGTCACTCAGCCGTGTGTGACTCTGCAATCCCAGGGACTGCAGCCCGCTAGACTCCTCTGTCCATGGAATTCTCCAGGCAGGAACACTGGAGTGGGTTGCCATCCCCTTATCCAGGGGAGTCTTCCCTACCCAGGAATCGAACTCAAGTCTCCTACATTGCAGCAGATTCTTTACCATCTGAGCCACCAGAGAGCTAAGGACTATATTCTAACTTCTAACCCTGTTTGCCCCAGTGCTTTCTCGCATTAAAGGCTGTACCACCCTTCCTCAGCGGATTACCCATTCTAACATTTCTCTGTCACGTCGTTTCATCTAGGGGTGGACTCCCATTCTGACCTCTCCACACTCCCTGAGTGCTTGTCCCGGCACAATCCCTTGCTGTTGTTTAGTCGCTAAGTCGTGACCCACTCTTGCGACCGCATGGAATGTATCCCGCCAGATTCCTTTTCTATGAGATTCTCCAGGCAAGAATACTGGAGGGGTAGTAACCCTTGCCTCACTCTAAAAACCCACCAAGACCTATTTCTCCGGTGTACGGAATAGACACACTTCCAAGATGGCGGCCCGCTCGCAGAAGCACCATTGGGTGCAGTCATGTTCTCTACCCGACAGCGCCCCCCGCCCCCGCAGGAAATTGCACAAAGTCTTTTTAACGTCTCTTCGCCCTGTTGAACGAGACTGTCAAAGTAATCCGGAGCATGCGCAATGCTAACCGTCAGTAAGGGGCGGTGCTAGAGGTCTGACTGGAAACGGAAGTGCCTCAAGGAGGTTTTTTTTTTTTTTTTTTTGCGGCTTGTGTGGGGAGCTTTTTCACACTTTATTTCCGAGAGGTCTCTGTGGTGATTTTGGTTGGTCTTGATTAGGAATTCTGTGAGGTCAGTGATGGAAGGCTTGTTCGTGGAGTTAGTGATGATGGTTTTCGGCTTCAGTGGTGGAGGGTCGTGTCTGTGGCGTCCCTTGATTGGTATCAAAGAGTTCAGTGATGGGGTTCTGGGCAACAATGAGTATCTTTAAGAAGAGTGACTGGGATTTGGGGGCCCAGTGATGGAAGTCTGTGGTCAGTGGTAGGGCTTGGGGCGTCAGCATGGGGTCTGTCATGAGCTTGTTTTCTAAACATTCACAAGCATTTTCCTTATTGCTCACATCTCAGTGTTTGGGATTTTGTTTTTGTCTTTTTTTTTTTTCTCCTCAATTTTTTCTTTGACCCGTGAATTATTCAGAAGGGCATTCTTATTTCAAATAATGCCTCTGGGTGAGGCTCGAGGGTAAAAATTGCTTATGGCCCAGTTCAGGGTCAGTTTTCATAAATGTCACACATCTTTTACGGAAAAATAATGTGGGTTCTTTAATAATTACATTGTTTAATAGCGAATGTATTTCCGTATTATTTTCTCTGCTTAATTAATTACCGAGACAGGTAAACTCACAATGGAAAGGTTATTTGTCCTCTTGCCCTTTTTTCCTGCCAGTTTCTGATTTGTATATTTGAAACTATTATTAGGAACAGTTATTTGTATTTTTAGTAGTAATTGAACATAAATAACTCAAAAGACACTATAGCCACTTAAGCACCCACCACTAATTTATAAAAGAGCTCATTTTCCAAAATGCTTTCCAGCATTTAAAAAAAAGCTTTTACAGTTCTGAGGGTAAAATTATATCTAATTGTTCTAATGCAGTCGGCCATCTAAATTTCCTTTTCTGTGAATTTGCGTGTCCTTTGTCACTTTTTTAAAAATCTATTTGATTGCTAGTTTTGTTGTGTGTGTGTGTGTGTGTTTTTTTTTTTTTTTTTTACCATTAGGGATAAGGGATAACCTGTCATCACATATTGAAAAATTATATATATCTCTCTTCATTTTTATTTTTAAGGTGTATCTTTATAATCAGAAATATTTGTTTTTTCTTTTATAGTTTCTGGGTTTTCTCTCATTTTTAAGTTAGATCTCATTTATAGGTTAGATATTTATAAGTAAGATCCCTCCTACTCCACCATAATGTTATACAAATGTATTCTCCTAAAGTTTATTTTAATATTCTTTGAGGTTTTAAAAATGTATACACTTAAAGTATTCATTCCTGTTGGAAATCAATCTAAAGTATAGTGTGTGATGGGGATCTAGTTTGTTTTGTTCCAGGTGGATGGCCAGTTACATCAGCACTGCTTATGCAATGAATGTCTTGTGGACATTCAGTTGAATGTCACTACATAAATCATTAAGTAATACATACATAAATCATTGTCTGGTCTGGTTTTTTTCCTTGTTTTGATTATATTTTTATATTGTTTTAATATCTAATAGTGATGATAATTGCTGATATTTATTGCATGCTTCTTGTGTTCCAGGGAGGTGTTGAGTACTTTACAAGCACCATCTCTTTTAATTTTCATAATTCTATGAGGTAGGCATTTTCATTCTTAGTTTTGAAACTAAAGCTAAAATAACTTCATTTTCTCATAGCCAAAAAATAGCTGAGCTGCAATTCACATCTTTAGTACTCTTTCTCTGTATCTCATATTTTTCCCCATGAATAACTTATCACAGGATTTGTTAAACTTTCTGTCCTTCACAGAGTGCGTGTATGTTCAGTTGCATCTGACTCTGTGACCCTACAGACTGTAGCCCACCAGGCTCCTCTGTCCATGGGATTTCCCAGGCAAGAATACTGGAATGGGTTGCCATTTCCTTCTCCAGGGACTTCTCCTGACATGGGGATTGAACCTGTGTCTCCTGCATTGGCAGGCAGATTCTTTACCACTGAGCCAACTGGGAAGCCTATACTCCACAGTGCTAGTTCTCAAAATGTGGTTCCTGAAACAGCAATATTAGCATCACCCGGGTACTAGTTAGAAATGCAGATTTTGAGGCCCTGCTATGATCTGAATATTTGTTCCTCCCAAATTCATATGTTAAAATCCAAACACCTAAAATTATGGTGTTAGAAGATGGGACCTTTGGGGAATGATTAGGTCATAAAAGTAGAACCCTGGTAAATGAGATTAGTGCCCATACAAAAGAGACACCAGAGAGCTCCCTTGCCCCTCCCACCGTGTGAAAACACAGCTAGAAGGTGCTGACTTTAAACCAGGAAGAGTGCCTTCATGAAAACATGTTTGTGCTGGCACCTTGATCTTGGACTTCGCAGCTTCCAGAACTGTGAGCAGTAATGTTTATAAGCTTCCGAGTCTGTGGTATTTTGTTAGAACAACCTGAATAGTCTGAGTTGGCCCTATCCTAGCCTTGCTGAATTGGAAACTGTTAGAATGTGCAGATTTTTAACTGTATTAATATTTTAACAGGCCCTCCAGGTGATTCGAATGCACACTCAAGTTTGAGAACCACTGTTCTGTGGTGTCTGGCTCAGGAAACTACACCTTGGAGTTCCTTGAAAATGTTGATGTGATGACTGACCATGTGAATATTATCTTTCCAGGAGCCTCTGGACTAGATCTTCCTCCAGCTTTCACCTCACCACTCTTCAGCAGCTCTGCTTGAGTTTATATGTGCACCAAACTTTAGTTTGCTTAGAGAATAAAGGTTGAGACCCAACATGACCATGCCAGCTAATTGGACCTCTCCCCAGAAATCCCTGGGCCTGGCTCTAGAGGAACGTGGTGGCTCATGTGAGGTGAGGAGGAGGAATCCCAGTGGGTGGAAATTCATTCTGGGAGTAGTTTGATCTTTACAACAAGGTTTTGGATAAAGATGATAGCTAAAGCTATTCCCAACCTTGTTTTTGATATTTGTTTCATTTTGTTTACTATGTAACCTTGATGTCCTAACCAGTCAATGATAGTAAAAGAATTGAAAATTATAAATATAGATTCAGAAGTCAAATGTATTAACTATTCACAGCAAAACAATGTTCAGAAATAATCTGGAAAAGTTTAAGTGAAAGTTAGTCACACAGTCATGTCTGACTCTTTGTGATCCTAAGGACTATAGCCCGTCTGGCTCCTCTGTCCGTGGAATTCTCCAGGCAAGAGTGGAGTGGGATGCCATTTTCTTCTCCCAGGGAAAAATAAGCTAGAGAAATAATTTATCTCAAAGAAATAAAATGTAAATTGCAGATGAAATGGATGTATTTCTAGGAATATATTAACTTTCCCATCGAATCTTTAATTACCATTTACTATATTTTCCCTTGTAGGTATTATGACTTTTATTTTAAAAATTCTACTTTTAATAAGATTGAGATTGGCCAATGCCAATTTTTCACAGAATGTTTTTATTGCTTTCAGAGAAAACTCATTTCTGTGTTACTTTTTCTTTCTTTACTGAGATCTGCCATTTTTTTTTTTAACAATTAAATAACAATTTCTTAACTTGTTTTTCCAGAATTTATTCCGTGGACTCTTATATCCCTATTTACTTAATTAAGTTGTTGCTTGTTTTAGTGAATTCCTTGAATTCATGGTGATTGTGTTTGTGTGGCAGCTTATTTTTAGCATGTTCCTTTGCTGCTGCTAAGTCACGTCAGTCGTGTCCGACTCTGTGTGACCCCATAGACAGCAGCCTACCAGGCTCCAGTCCCTGGGATTCTCCAGGCAAGCATACCGGAGTGGGTTGCCATTTCCTTCTCCAGTGCAGGAAAGTGAAAAGTGAAAGTGAAGTCGCTCAGTCGTGTCCGACTCTTTGTGACCCCATGGACTGTAGCCCACCAGGCTCCTCCATCCATGGGATTTCCCAGGCAAGAGTATTGGAGTGGGTTGCCATTGCCTTCTCCGCATGTTCCTTTAAATCTCCTTTTTCTTTCATTCTTTTTGTTTATAGTGTCTTTGTACATTAGATTTTTATTGTTATCTTTAAGTAAGGAGATTTTGTTTCCCTGGACAGATTGTTTATAAGAAGCTCATTTGGTGTGGAGTCAAAGCCACGGATATGACATCTTCTTGATTCCTTATTTAATTATTGATGGCATAGGGTTCAGGGGCCAGGACTAGTGTGAAGTAGGTTGTGAATGTGCAAGTGTATGAAAGAGAAAGATTAGAGCATATATAGTCTTTTCAAGTATATAGGGGACATTTTCAAAGAAATGATAATGTTTTAAGCCTCCTAAACAGAATAAACACATCACATAGAGGCAAACTAGAATCTTTGAAGACAGTTAAATGAAGAAATAAAAAGATAGCTTTTAAACATCATAATTTTAGACATTAAAAACCAAGAGCATCTTTAAAAGTTTTTTTGTATTTATTTATTTTTGACTGTGCTAGGTCTTCATTGGTGCCAGCAGGCTTTCTGTAGTTATTGTGATATGTAGCCTTATTTGGTGGCTTCTCTTGTTGCAGAGCACAGGCCCTAGAGCACACAGGCTTCAGTAGTTGTGGTGCACAAGCTTCGTTGCCCCATGGTATGAAAAACCACAAGTATCTTTAATACTTTCTCTGTCCTGGCCTCCCTACATGCTTGTTCCCTTCTCTGAATTCAGTGACCTGCTTTAGTACAACTGAATCATCATCTCCATACTAGCTCTGTATCCATCTGCCTAGTGTCCCTCCTTGTATATATTTTATCACCTAAACCTCAATATGTACAAAATTTATGCTTGTCTTCTTCCCCCAGCCTCCACCTTTAGTCCTTAAATTCAACTGTGACCTTAGAATCTGTAGCAACACAAAACTGATAACTGAGAGTTACTTGAGTCCCATTATCTTATCTTCACATTTGGTATCAATTTTACCTCCTTAATAATTAATATCAGTCTGTTCTATAGCCTTACTACAGCCTTACTTTAGGTAAGTAAGAAATTTGTATTCTTCCACCTGAATTGTGCAGTGGTTTTCATGACTTATTTTCCAGTTTTGCTCATTTCAGAATGTTCTCTTATGAGAATAATCTTTCTTCAATATAGTTTTTCAACTTTTATTTGTTTTGGAATAATTATAGATTCAAAGAGCATTGCAGAATATAATACAGAGAATTCTTCCATAAATTCCTGTTTATTGTGGTGCATGGTTATTTTTATTCATTGCTCCAGTCTGCCAGTATTGTTTAGGATGTTTGCATCTAAATTCATAAAAGAGATACTGGTCTGTAGTTTTCTTTTTGGTACTGTCTTTGTCCTGTTTTGGTATCAGGGTAGTAATACTGACTTCATAAAATTAGTTGGGCTTAATTAGAAGGGCTTCCTCCTCCTTTACTTTCTGAATGGGATTATGTAAAAATGAGACTAACGCTTCTTTAAAAATTTAGTAGAACTCTCTAGTAAAACTATCTGGGCCTGGAGATTTTTTCAGGAGATTTTAAATTATGATTTTAATTGAATGGTTGTAGGATTATCAATTTATCTTGCCATAATGTAAGTTCTGGTAGTTTGTGGGTTTTGAGGAATTGATCCATTTCTTCTAAATTGCTGACTCTTACCAGCATAGAATTTTTATATTCCCTTATTTTTCTTTTAATGGCTATCAGATCTGTAATCATAGTCCTATTTCATTCCTGACATTGGTGATTTGTATCTTTTTAATCCTTGATTACTAGGTCAGTTAGCAAGATTTAGCAATTTTATTTATTTATTTCCCCAAATAATACATGGTGTGTTATTGATTTTTCTCTAGTTAAAAAAAAATTTTTGTTTTCCAATTTCATTGATATTTACTTTCTATTATTTTCTTTTCTCTGCTTGCTTTGGGTTTATTTTACTTTTCTTTTTCCACTTTCTTGAGGTAGGAATTTAGATTATTGAGAACTTTCCCCTTTCCTCCTTTTTTTTTTTTTAATTGATGTAATTGACATATCACACATTAGTTTTAGGTATACAACATTATTCAATCTTTGTATATATTGTGAAATGGTCACCACAATAAATCTAGTTTTCATCACACGTAGTTACAGATGTTTTTCTTGTGTTGAGAACCTTTAAGATATTTATTAATTTTCACAAGGCAGTTATATTTCTAATTTTTGAGGAACTTCCGTAGTATTTTCCATAGTGGTTGTACCAGTTTACATTCTTCCAGTAATGCACAAGGATTCCCTTTTCTCCACATCTTTGCCAACACTTGTTATTTCTTGTGGTATTTTTTGTTTTTGTTTTGTGTGGTGGGTTTTTTTTTGATAATAGCCATTCTAACGTGTAAGGTGGTATCTTGTTGTGAATTTAACTTGTATTTCCCTGATTGTTAGTGATGTTGAGCATGTTTTCATATATCTGTTGGAAATCTGTATATTTTCTTTGGAAAAATGCCTTATTCAGATCCTCTGTCCATTTTTTATTTGGAGTTTGTTTCCCCTTTTCTATAAATTTCCCTTTCAGCATCTCACAGATTTTGATTTGTTACATATTTTTTACCAGCCAATAAACATAAAAGTTTGATTTAGTTAGTAATCAAATAACTGTAAAGATAATAATGCATTACCGTTTTTGCCCAGCATGACAAAGATTTTAAAAGGACAGAACTTAATGGTAATGAGAGATAAGATGAGTTGATATGTAGTATTTTTCATTTTCTTTCAGTTCTGTGTATTTTCTAAATTTCTTTTGAGGATTTCTCTTTGACTTGTAGTTTATTTAGAAGTGTGTTGATTGATTTCAGGATATTTTGTGACTTTTCAGTTTTTGTTATTATTTTATTTTCTAACATATTTCCTTTGGAGATTTTTCTATTGTCTTTCTGTTACTGATTTTTAATTGGATTCTGTTATTTTCAGAGAACAACTTTGCATTATGTCAGTTCTTTCCAGTTTGTTGAGATTTGTTTTACACCCTAGGATATGGTCTGTCTTATTCATTGTTCTGTGGGTTCTTGAAAAGAATGTTTTTCTTTTGTTGGAGTATCCTATAAATATTGATTAGATGGTGTTTGCTTTTATATAGCATAGATAATACCCTCTCTGTTATTTCTGCAATTTGCTGAGTGTGGGATGTTCAAGTCCCTATAATCCCTTTTTTAAGTGTTTATGACTCCAGGTGGAGATAAGTCATTCCTTCAATTATGCATTTTCCAGACTAGAATTTTTAAATATAAATGATCTTGTGTGTTTTTTTTAATCTACTTTATTGTGAAAAAAAATGTAAATGTATCCAAGAGTAAAGAGAATAGTATAAGGAACCCTTGTATCTATTATACTGATCACTCAGCTTTAGTAGTCATCAATACTCTGTCATTTTTATATTAACTAAAGTCACACTCCTTCCCAACTGCCAGATTATTTTAAAGTAAATTCCAAAAACCATTTTATCTGTGAATACTTTGATGTATATCTCTTAAGATATGAGAATTATTTTTTCCTTTTTATTTAATGTAACCATAAAGTCATTATCACACCTATAACATAGAGATAGTAATTTCTAGATATCATCGAATATACAGTTTTTATTTGAATTTCTCTTAGATCCCCTGGATGAGGAAATGGTAACCCACTCCAGTATTCTTGCCTGGAAAATCCCATGCACAGAGGAGCATGGTGGGCTACAGTCCATGGGGTTGCAAAGAGTCATACACAACTGAGTATGCACAAAGACATACATACAAACATGCCATAAATATCTTTTTAATGTTGGTTTGCTTTAATTAAGAGCCAAACAAGGTCCATAAGTTGCACTTGGTTAGTATGACTCTGAAGTCTTTTTTTTTGGAGAGGGGAGTTGGGGAGCACAGCACAAGGCTTGTGGGATCCTAGATCCCAACCAGGTCCTGAACCTGGAATCTCGGCAGTGAAAGCTCCAGCTTCCAACCATTGAACCACCAGGGACTTCTCTTAGTCTCTTTTAATAAAGAAAAGATTCCCCTCTTCCCTTCTGTGGCCATCACTGAAGCGCCAGCAGCCAAAATGAAGTTCAGTCCCTTTGTGACTTCTGAGCTAAGCAAGAATCGAAAAAGGCATTTCAATGAGCCTTCCCACATTCGCAGGAAAATTATGTCTTCTCCTCTTTCTAAAAAGCTAAGACAGAAGTACAACGTTCGATCCATGCTCATCCAAAAGGATAATGAAGTTCAGTTGTATGAGGGCACTACAAAGGGCAGCAAATTGGCAAAGTAGTCCAGGTTTACAGGAAGAAATATGTCATCTACATTGAATGAGTGCAGCAGGAGAAGGCTAATGGCACAACTGTCCATGTAGGCATTCACCCCAGCAAGGTGGTTATCACCAGACTAACACTGGACAAAGACCGCAGAAAGATCCTTGAAGGTAAAGCCAGATCTCTCCAAGTAGGGAAGCAAAAGGGCAAATATAAGGAAGAAACAATCGAGAAGATGTAGGAATAAAGTCATCTTGTCTACAGCTTTCATTAAAAACTGTTAAAAAAAAGATTCCCCTCCATATTTTTTCTTTTGTGATTTATTTTTTGAAAAAACAGATCATTTGCTACCTTCTGGATTTAGCTTATGTTTTAGTCTTGATATTGTTGAACTTTTCCTCTACGCTTCACATTGTTGTTGTTTAGTCACTAAGTTGTGTCTGACTCTCTGCGACCCCATGGATTTTAGCCTGTCAGGTTCCTCTGTCCATGGGATTTCCCTGGCAAGAATACTGGAGTGGGTTGCCATTTTCTTCTCCAGGGAATCTTCCCAACCCAGGGAGTGAACCCCCATCTCCTGCATTGCAGGCGGATTCTTTGCCCCTGAGGCACCAAGGCCTTACATATGAATAATTTGTTGGATCTAGAGGCTTAATGAGTTTTAGGTTGTATTTTTCTTTATATATCGTATCAGGAGGCACATAATACCTGGTTATCTCTTTTTATGATGTTAAAATTGTTGATTCATTGCAGATGTTCTTAGCTCATTCATTCATTTTAAACTTCTCAGCCTTTCACATGAAACAGTTGATCAACTTTTAGTGATTATTGTCTATTATTTCATTATGAATTATGAAATGATGTTATTCTGATTCTATCCTAACTTCTTCATTAATTAGCCAGAAAGCATTTTGTAAGAAACTGTTCCTCATCATTTATTTGGTTATTCTGAAATACAGAAAAAAATTTAATATAAATCTGATTAGCTTAATTACCTTTACTTAAAGTGGAAAATTCATACTTCTTCTATGAGCAAACTGTTTTCCCCATAACCACCTTCCTGGCATGTCATGCAGACTTCTCTTCATTTACATAGAGCTATTTGCTGTTATCCAAACTCATCGTGTATTTTCCTATATCCACACCTTTGGTTTTGTCTTTTCTGGGAAATGACCTCCCTCATCCCCTCATTCTGTATTATACTTCTCATCTTCTAACTTAAATTCCTCAATTAATGTAAACTTACACCCCCATGTAGAATGTACTATTCCTTTTTGGGGACCTCAGTGTTTTCTACATGGAGATTCACTTTTGAACCCTTTAGTGAATTTGTGACTTCCTTTTTTTAAAATCATAGGTCTTGTTTATTTTCTAAGTAATTTATTTTTGTGTTTCCAGGACTAGCATAAAAGGTTGCCTAAATTAATCAGAAATTATATTTTAGGTTATTTATCCAGTTGCTAGAAAACTACAAGAGAGCCTATTTCAATCTTCAGTTTTGAAAAGTGAATAATTGACTGATCATAGTATAGAACAACAGAGAAGGCAATGGCACCCCACTCCAGTACTCTTGCCTGGAAAATCCCATGGACGGGGGAGCCTGGTGGGCTGCAGTCCATGGGGTCGCTAAGAGTTGGGCACGACTGAGCGACTTCACTTTCACTTTTCACTTTCATACATTGGAGAAGGAAATGGCAACCCACTCCAGTATTCTTGCCTGGAGAATCCCAGGGACAGAGGAGCCTAGTGGGCTGGCGTCTATGAGGTCGCACAGAGTCGGACAGGACTGAAGCGACTTAGCATCAGTAGCAGCAGCAGCACTATAGAACAATAGCAGAAATTCTTTACTGGACGTCTTTCTTCCATAAAATATTATGTAGAACTAGATATTTAATATACACTCTGTATAGACTGAAGTGACTAGCACACACACATGCACAGTTCAGTTCAGTTCAATCGCTCAGTCATGTCCGACTCTTTACGACCCCATGAATCGCAGCACGCCAGGCCTCCCTGTCCATCACCAACTCCCGGAGTTCACTCAGAGTCACGCCCATTGAGTCCGTGATGCCATCCAGCCATCTCATCCTCAGTCGTCCCCTTCTCCTCCTGCCCCCAATCCCTCCCAGCATCAGGGTCTTTTCCAATGAGTCAACTCTTCGCATGAGGTGGCCAAAGTACTGGAGCTTCAGTTTTAACATCATTCCTTCCAAAGAAACCCCAGTGTTGATCTCCTTCAGAATAGACTGGTTGGATCTCCTTGCAGTCCAAGGGACTCTCAAGAGTCTTCTCTAACACCACAGTTCAAAAGCATCACTCTGTATGAAATATTATTTTTTAAATGTTCCTGGATTACACAAGTATATGCATTTGTCAAAACTTCAAATGATATTCTGAGGGTTTGTACATTTCATTGTATGGCTTATTTTAAAAACGAAAAAACATGTTATACTCTACTTAATGATTTGCATTTTTGAAGTATTTAGAAGGAAGTATACTGGCACCTGTAGTTTTTGAAATGCACAGAAAAGTAAGATGGATTGATGGATGGGTAAATATGTGGTAAAAGCAAGTAGGGTAACATGTTAGTGATAGATTATAAGTGGTTATAGATTATAGGTTTTCCCTATATAATTCTTTTACATCTTGTGTATAAAATTTCATAATAAATTTTTAGGGAAATGAGGGAGGTGAGGTTTATTTTTTTAAAAAGGTAAACTAATAACTACAAAACTCAAGTTCTATATTCCTAAATAAAGTGTCTCCATCTTCCAAAGCTAACTATCATGCTGAACAGGAATGTGCCCTTACAGGGATCAGTGTCCTTCTGGGACGTGGCTGTAGATTTCAGCAGAGAGGAGTGGCAGCAATTGGACCTTGATCAGAAAAACCTGTACCGGGATGTGATGCTGGAGACCTGTAGCCACTTGCTCTCAATAGGTAAGCACAGTCACCTGGGGTGTCTGAGGGAAGGCCCCACTGAGAGCATTCTTATTCTCAGGTGCTGAATGCTATGAGACATCTGACTTATATGATGGTTGCCCTTATTTGTCCAGAATTCTTTTTCCCTTTCGGGCACTGTGAATATTATAGTTGATTCTTGAACAACACAGGGGTTGGGGCACAGACCCCCTGCACAGTTGAAAATTTACATATAACTTTTCACTTCCCAAACACTTAACTGCTAATAGCCTACTGGTGACTGGAATACTTACCAGTAACATGTGAAAGTGTTAGTCCCTCAGTTGTGTCCAACTCTTTGTGACCCCATGGACTGCAGCCCGCCAGACTCCTCAGTCCATGGAATTCTCCAGACAAGAATATTGGAGTGGGTAGCCATTCCCTTCTCCAGGGGATCTTCTGGGGTTGAACCTGGGTCTTCTGCATTACAGGCAGATTCTTTACAGTCTGAGCCACCTGAGAATCCCTACCTATTAGGCTTATGTTACCTATTTTATTATGTTATTCATTTTATTATATGTTTTATTTTTTATTTATGTTATTTACCTGTTTTATTTATGTTACCAATAACATAAATAGTGAATGTATATTTTGTATATTGTATGTATTATACATTGTATTCTTATAATAAAGTAAGCTAGAGAAAACAATTACAAAAGAGGCACACTTACAGTATTGCAGTTCTTGGAAAGCAAAGTTATAAAACAGTAAGAAAACTAAGACCTTATTAATTTTATGTTAAATATCACTCACCTTATGCCTATGTAAGAATAGTCTGTCACCCTCGGTACAGGTCTTATGCATGATGTTCTACATGATGAATACTTAGGTGATGAATACAATGATGATGATGAAAATAAAACTCCTCATACAGTTCTTATCAATAGATTTTCACAGGAAGACACATGTATATACAACAGATAAGTTTATTAACTATATAGCACAATGAGTATTTACTGCTTTTTAGGAGGAAGTAGATCATCATAAAAGTCTTCATCTTCATCATCTTCACATTAAGTGGGATGAGGAGGAGGAAGAAAAGAAATTGGTTTTGCTGTCTCAGAGGTGGCAGAGGCAACAGAAGTGGGAGAGGTAGAAGAGTTGAGGCTGGAGAAGCAGGCACACTCAGTGTAATTTTATGGAAATACATCATAATTTCTGTCTTAACTTTTTTGCTTTTTCATTTCTCTAAAAATGCTTCTATAACATACCAATCCTTCTTCCACCATTTGCTTTAGTTTTAGTGCTCATATCATAGAATGGTCCATGTGGTAAAAGAAGTTAGAAACAGTCTTAAGCAAGTGGAACCCGTCTGCTAGACTGTCTCATGTCAGTTTGTTCTCTGGCACTGCTTATATGTTTCCTACCATCTGGCACTGATTCGGACCAAGCCTGTGGTGTGATGTCTATTAGCTCCTGAATTTCTATAAGATCCACATCTTCAAATCCTTTACACTTTCACCTCCAACTTTTTTGCCTCATTCACAATGTCTTCCTTGATTTCCCTGATTGGTTCTGCCTAAATTCTGTAAAGTCATGCACAACATCTGGACACAGTTTCTCTGGCAGTAATTTATGGTTCAGGCTTGATGAATTTTATAGCTTTTTCTATAACAAGAATGGCACCTTCAGTGGTATAATCATTCCAGCCTTTCATGATGTTCTGTCAAAGTTCTCTTCCATAGCACTGACATTCCTTTCCATGGACTATCATGTATAATAAGCTTTAATGATCCTTGTGACCCCCCTGATCTAGGGGCTACATTAGAGATGTGTGTTTGGGGGCAACTAGACCACTTTATCACCTTTGGTGTTGAATTTGTGGGGTTCTGGGTGGCCAGTGGCATTGTCCAATATCAAGAGAACTTTAAAAGGCAGTCTCTTACTGGCTAGATACATCCTGACTTAAGGGACAAGCATCAGTGGAACCAATCCAGAAAGAAGTTTCTTGCTGTTCAGGCCTTCTTGTTTTACAGGCAAAAGACTGGCGGCTCTTGATGATTTTCTTAAAGGCATCTAGGAACTCATGTGTTCCCTTTTGGTCAGCAGAAGCTGCTTGTCCTGTTACCATTTTTAAAAGCCAAACCTCAAACCTCTTTCTAAATTTATCAAACCATCCTTTACTGGGATTATATCCTCTCTTTTTAGGCCCTTCATCTTCCATTTGCTTTAATTTATCATATAGTTACTTTGCTTTTTTTCAAATAGTATTAGAGTTTCTAGATATACTTCTCTTATAGCAATTCTGAACCCACATAAAAACTACATTTAAAAAAAGTTTAGGCAGATGGCGTCACCTGGAATCTGAGAGGGTACACGAAGGTGTTGGAGGCCTGGTGAGAGACAATGGTGAAGAACAAACTAAGAGGGCAGAAGTCCAGGAATGTATTCCACATAGCCAGTCAAAAAAGCTTTAAGGTTAAAAATAAAGCAAAACCAGTTACCACTAATCTTAAGAAGATAAACATTATGAATGATGAAAAAGTTAACAGAGTGAATAAAGCTTTTATAGATATACAGAAGGAACTGGCAAACTTCTCAAAGGCCTTTCCCTTGAACCTCTGCAGAAACAACTGATATGTCAGCAGTGTCATGAAAACGTACCAGTTAATGTTGATGAAGCTACAAGATTAATGGCTCAGTTGTAATACACCAATGATGCATCAAATTCCCCCAAAAGACCAATAAATTTAATCTTTTATAAAAAATAAAAAATAAAAAAAGTTTATTTTTGGCTGTGCTGGGTCTTCATTGCTGTGCAGGCTTTTCTCTAGTTGCGGTGAGCTGGGGCTACTCTAGTTGCAGTGTGCAGACTTCTCATTGTGGTGGCTTCTCTTGTTGCAGAGGGCATCAGTAGTTGCAGCACATGTGTTCAGTAGTCGTAGCTCCCAGGCTCTAGAGCACAGGCTCAGTAGTATTTGTGGCATACAGGCTTAGTTGCTCCACAGCATGTGGGATCTTCCAGGACCAGCAACTGAACCTGTGTCTCTTGCACTGGCTGGCAAATTCTTTACCATTGAGCCACTTCCCTATGCAGGGAAGCCCAAAACTCCACTTTTAATACGAGATAAAAAAGTATTTCTTAAAAAGTGCAAGGTTTTTGTATCTTCTGAATTCTAGTTTTGTATCTTTATGAATTTCTTTTTCTCTTTTTAGAATGGTCCTCATACTGAGTTTGTTTATCTTGAAATGGCTGGCAACCACAGCTTTAGCTTGGAAAATATTTTCAATAAAATCCATGTGAGTGGACCCATGCAGTTCAAAGCTCTGTTGTTCAAGGATTAACTGTACTTTGTTCTCTAACTAAACATGGTTAGTTTCCTGAAAAACAAAGCCTTATTGAACAACAAGACTTTACTGATTGGGCTCAGAAACACAATTCAGTTCAGTTCAGTCGCTCAGTTGTGTCCAACTCTTTGCGACCCCATGGACTGAAACACAATGAGCTGGACCTTAAGCAAGCAATTCAACTTTTTCTTATAATGGCACTTAGTATGGGTTCCATGATATTAGTCAAGGCTTATGGTATTGAGAGAACATGAAAAAGTACATGACAACCCAGGGGATTAGTTTTTAGTGCTATGTGTGATTTATTGGAGAGAGGGATTGCTCATGAAGTGATGATTAGGGTGTTTTAAGTGGATATTCACAGCACTTAAACTTACTGAAATAGCAATAGGAGGTAGCTACAAAATTATTACAGCAATACAGTATATACTACAGTTTATGCAATTATAATTTATTATTGCATTTTTACGTTTGTCTACATTTCTGTGCTCTGTGAATGATGCCATGTACAGTTATGTTTTTGTGTGCATAAATTTTGATAAATTTTAATCTTTTAGAATAGATTTGTTTATACTTTATGGTGGGCTTCTCTGGGGGCTTAGACGGTAAAGAATCTGCCTGGAATCAAGAGACCCTGGTTTGATCCCTGGGTCGGGAAGATCTCCTGGAGAAGGAAATGGCAACTCACTACAGTATTATTGCCTGGAGAATCCCATGGACAGAGGAGTCTGGTGGGCTACAGTCTATGAGGTCGTAAAGGGTCAGACATGACTGAGCACAGGCAGAAGCAAGCAAGACCTTTTATCATTTCTCATGAACAGGATATCAAGTTCCTGAAATCAAGGTTTTCATGTTGGAACAAGGAAAGGAGCCATGGGCATTGCAAGATGAGGACGCATATCAGAGCTGTCCAGGTGAGTGAGAGTGACCCCGACTGATGGGACACAGGGGAGTAAATCTCAGCCATCTTGAGAAAGGCTATCATCTTTGAATTGCTATTAGTATGACTCTTCTGGAAGGTTCTGATTTTTTTTTTTTTTTTTTTTGAGAGCCCTTGACATTGGCCTCTCAAATAACTAAATGCCTTCTACATAAATGCTTTTGCCAATTCTAACTGTCTTCTTCCTTGGCTTTTTGGGCTCTGGATCACATGCCAATCTGCCTCATTAAATATTTTCTTTTTTTCTTGGTTATGCTCACGTTCTCTAACACTCTTTCCTTTCTGCTTTCCCCATTGTCTGAGATTCACTCTTTTTGTATTCAGCTGTTTGTGGATTTGCTTTCTTTAAAACTTACTAGTGTCACACATTCCCATTCCTGCTAGTCCTCTCTCATTTCTTATTGTGAGATGGTTCTAAACTTTATCTCCAGTCATGCTCTCTTTCTGTTTTCTCCATAGTCACTGACTTAAGATTTCTCACTTTGCCATTCCCTATGCCTTTCATCCAACTAATTACTTAGGGCTCACTGTCGCTTAACTGTTAGGAGTACCTTTCTGACTTTTCCTTCCAAAATTACTTGAGACTTCACACTGACTGAGGAGTCTCTGCCTGGCTGATTGATTTTTGAAACTGCTTTATTTCTGTACTTTGCAAGATGAGGTTTGAGTTTGATCATGTCTTCATTCAGGATGCACTATCATCATCAGTATGAGTAAGGATCCTCTATAATTTTTTTTTCTATTTATTCCTTTTTTCTTCTTTCCCCCATACTCATCTCACTTCCCATCATAGGCAATTGCTTCTTATGATAGAAAGATATTTTTCAGTTCATATGTGGTCTTTTAAAGTTTAAAATGACTTGGGGTATGTATTATTAATTTATATAAATGTTATTGTGCTGTATATCTTGTTATTTGCCCTTTTTTCACTTCTGGACATAGTGAATTGAGTTCATAAAGTTTATTCTCTAAATAAACTGAATTCTATCCCACAGTGTTTCCTGTCACCCCTTTCACCAAGTCTACTAAGTCACTGATTCACCCTCATCATTCTTTTCAGTGTGTTCAACTTGGATAAACCATATGAGCCTCTCATCTTGCCTTTGCTAGCTGTTCTTTGAGCTGAAATCATTCTCCTTTGAGAAGGAGACTGGGTTTCAAACCTCAGAAACTTTCTATGTTGAGAGGGAAGGTGATGCTACAAATGACGTTTTGTTGTATTTTATTCTAGAAGAATTGTGGCAGATTGGTGACCAGATAGAGAGCTATCATCAGAGAGAAAACAGGTCTTTAAGAAATGTGGCTTTCATCAAGAAAGTATTGACTATACAGAGGGATTATGCATATAAGGGCATAAGAAAAATAATTCGTGTGAGCCAAACATTCCTTCCCCCAAGAGACCTCATCATCAATGTGACTTATTTGGAAGTGCTTTAAGCTGTAATTTAGATTTATGCAATCATAATGGAAACAGTGGATCAAAGAACATTAATAAGATTACTGAATATGGTAAAATTTCTTCCTATACTAAACAAGAGTGTACTCCAACAGGAGAGAAATTACAGGACCATAATCAACGTAGAAAAATTCTCAGCTATAAACAAGTACCCTCTCAATATCAGAAAATTCATACGGGGGTGAAATCTTACAAATGTGCTGAATTTGGAAATATCTTCACTCAGAATTCACGACTTAAGATACATCTGAAAGTTCATACAGGAGAAAAACTCTATGTATGTATTGACTGTGGGAAAGCTTTTGTACAGAAGCCAGAATTCATCACACATCAGAGAACTCATACTCGAGAGAAGCCCTATAAGTGCAGTGAATGTGGGAAAGCCTTTTTCCAAGTATCTTCTCTTTTCAGGCATCAGAGACTTCATACTGGAGAAAAACTCTATGAATGCAGTGAATGTGGGAAAGGCTTCTCTTATAACTCAGATCTTAGTATACATCAGAAAATTCATACTGGAGAGAGACACCATGAGTGCAGTGACTGCGGGAAAGCATTCACACAGAAGTCCACACTCAAGATGCATCAGAAAATTCATACAGGTGAGAGATCCTATATATGTATTGAATGTGGACAAGCTTTCATCCAGAAGACCCACTTGATTGCACACCGAAGAATTCACACTGGAGAAAAACCATATAAATGCAATAGTTGTGGGAAGTCCTTCATTTCCAAGTCACAGCTGCAGGTACATCAACGAACTCACACGAGAATGAAACCATCTATGTGCAGTGAATATGGAAAGGTTTTCAACAATTCCAACCTCAATACACATAAGAAGGTTCAAATTAGAGAGAAATCTTCCATATGTACTGAATGTGGTAAGGCGTTTACCTACAGGTCAGAGTTGATTATACATCAGAGGATTCACACCGGAGAAAAACCTTACAATGTGGTGATTGTGGAAAAGCATTCACTCAGAAATCTGCACTCACAGTGCATCAGAGAATACATACGGGAGAAAAATCATATATATGCATGAAATGCGGTCTAGCCTTCATCCAGAAGGCACACTTGATAGCCCATCAAATAATTCATACAGGAGAGAAACCTTATAAATGTGGTCACTGTGGGAAATCTTTTACTTCCAAGTCACAACTCCATGTGCATAAACGAATTCACACAGGAGAGAAACCCTATATGTGCACTAAATGTGGGAAGGCATTCACTAACAGATCAAATCTCATTACACATCAGAAAACTCATACAGGAGAGAAATCCTATATATGTCCTAAATGTGGCAAGGCCTTCACTCAAAGATCAGATTTAATTACACATCAGAGAATTCATACTGGGGAGAAACCTTATGAATGCAGTACCTGTGGAAAAGCCTTCACCCAGAAGTCACACCTCAATATACACCAGAAAATTCACACTGGAGAGAGGCAGTATGAATGCCATGAATGTGGGAAAGCCTTCAACCAGAAGTCAATACTCATTGTACATCAGAAAATTCATACAGGAGAGAAACCCTACGTTTGCACTGAGTGTGGGAGAGCCTTCATCCGGAAGTCAAACTTTATTACTCACCAGAGAATTCATACTGGGGAGAAACCTTATGAATGCAGTGATTGTGGGAAATCTTTCACCTCCAAATCTCAGCTCCTGGTGCATCAACCAATTCACACAGGAGAAAAACCATATGCGTGTGCTGTATGTGGGAAAGCCTTTAGTGGCAGGTCAAATCTCAGTAAACACCAGAAAACTCATACTGGAGAGAAGCCCTACATCTGTTCTGAATGTGGAAAGACCTTCAGACAAAAGTCAGAACTGATTATACACCATAGGATTCATACTGGAGAGAAACCTTATGAATGCAGTGTTTGTGGTAAATCATTTACCAAGAAATCACAGCTCCAAGTGCATCAGCGCATTCATACAGGAGAGAAGCCTTATGTGTGTGCAGAGTGTGAAAGGCCTTCACTGACAGGTCAAATTTGAATAAACACCAGACAACACACACTGGAGACAAACCCTATAAGTGTGTCGTCTGTGGGAAAGGCTTCGTTCAGAAGTCAGTGCTCAATGTGCATCAGAGTATTCACACTTGAGAGAAAGTCTGAGAGAAACCTCAGATCAAATCTGATTTTATATTATGAAATTTGTGCAGCAGAATATATGCATATTATCTTAAACAGAAATGCTCCATCATAATGTCACATATTAGTATACAGAAGAAGACCTCTGAAAGGGCCCTAAAAGAGAGGGCCCCTTTCCACATTGTCACCAGCCTCAGTAAACCCTGAGGAATTTATACTGAGAAAGAACTTTGTCAACTTGGTACATTAGTGGAATTTTTCTCATGAAAACTATAATGGAACACTGTTACCAAATTCTGCACTGGGAACATTGTGTGAAGCCATGTTAATGATAACCCTGTTTACTGTGGAATAAGTAACATGCCAGTAAGCTGAATGGTAGAACAAGGTAATATATATGATAATGATAAGCCCTGAGTTCTGTGAGGTGTTTGTTGCAGAACACATTGTCTAACAGAATTTTGGGTGACATTCTTCTGCTGAATCTAATAACATGGTCTTGTCTATCCAATTCCCTATTGCATATTTTTATCAAGAAAGGTATGTCACAATAAATGAGAAATTATTTTTGTATACAGTTGACTGCCCCATTATCCTCTAGCACCTCTCATTAGCTATCAGTAGATGTCTTCAACTCCCATACAGCACATTGTCTTCTGACTGCTATAATTGCATTGTGACTGCCCATTCATGCTAAATACTGTGTCTGCTGACTACCTTTATCTCCCAGATTTATTGACCCTTAATTACCCCTCAGCATAATGTCCTGTGAGTTCCCATTACCTTCAGGAAAGCTTCTGAAATAAGAATGTTCAAGTCGTCTCAGTCAACTCTTCACCTCAGTCTCCCATTTGCTGTCATAGTTCTTCTAGCTCATTTGCCTTCCTTATGACTGCCCTTTATAATGACAGTAACAAATCACTAACTCATAAAAACAAACCTCAACATTACCTTCACTGTCTTCTTTCTATCCATCTTCATCCCATACACTCCACAAGGACCTTCTCCCCCATGTCCCTCAAACACATCAAATTAGGTGCTGCCTCAGGGCCTTTGCATTTACAGTGTCCTCTTCAAAGAGCACAGTTCCTCATTATATCTGTGTGCTTTACTCCTTCATGTCTTTTGTCCAGCAGCATCTCTTTGCAGAGGCCTTCCTTTCCCTACCTATCTGACTTAAAATTCCATCCCTCTCCTCTTCCTCCTTTATCATTCTCCATAACACTTATTACCACAGTACCCTGTATATTTCACTTGTTTGTCTATGGTTCACATTCTAGAATGTGTTTTTTCTCATTTTGTTCACCATAGTGAACTTAGACCCATGCCTAACATACAGCAGTCCTTCCATGAATGTACATTATGCACTGTTGACCCTGCTCTTCTCACGATTTCCCTTTGATGCTTTCTATGTGTGTGCTGTGCTCAGTCACTCAGTCATGTCCAATTCTTTGTGACCCCATGGACTGTAGCCCACCATGTTCCTCTGTCCATGAGATTCTTTTTTTCAGCAAGAATACTGGAAGGGTTGCCATTTCCTTCTCCAGGGGATCTTCCCAACCCAGAGATCGAACTCCCATCTCTTGTGTCTCCTGCATTAGCAGGCAGATTCTTTACCACTGAGCTCCCTGGGAAGCCCAGTGCTTTCTATATTGCAGCATAAGATGCTCTTATGGAGAGAACCAACTTACCTAATACACAGCAGGCTTTTTCACCCTCAGTCCTTCCTTCCTGTCCCAAAAGTTGTAACATCATTGTAAACCTTTTGGTCTGATGCCAACCCATTTAAGCAAAAGAGAACTGAGGCACAGGAAATCAGTCCCACATAGATACTTGATGTTTCAAGATTCCCTTCAATGATTCCAAAATACCTCAGTCAGCTCCAAAGTGATCACAAAGAGCATGCTCATTCTGCCAAGCATTCACAACCCCCCCTCTACCCCAATTGCACTTTGACAGGGCCTTCCCTACCTCATAAGCTGATGTACAGACCTGCTTATCATGCCCTGACAGGTTTGTCCAAAGCTGCTAATTTGGAGAGACCAAGAGCAGAGAGATTGCCTTTCCTTGGAAGTCAGGTGGGCAGCCTAAGACTGGGGCAGCAGTGGCCTCACAAATGCATGCAGAGGATCTGATTGAATGATCAGCTGTTGGGTGGCCAAACTGGAACCAGCAGAATGGCTCCTCCAGGTCAGTCCATTGACAATGCTCAGAGTGAGCAATAGGTGGTACAGAATTGTTCTCACCATTGTGAATAGCAGCATGGGGATTGAGAATGGGGAAAGAACCTGGTTGAGGGGGCAGGATTTAGGATTCTCATATAATCTCCAATAATCAAATTGGGCAGTGATTAGTGGCATGTCCCATTACCTTAATGATGATGTCTAATCCATCATTAGCTCTTCTTTATCTCACTGCTTCGCAGTAACTGATGAACCCACTATCTTAGAACAATACCTAGTGACCCACTACCCCCTTTTACTGCATCCAATATTGCTTCTGGGGCTTCACTAAATGTTTTGTGACCCAGCATTATCCCCCAAGTGGGAACAGTATTTGCTAACTCCTCAGGAGAGTGTCTGGAGATCTCGCCATTATCCCTTTCTTAATTCACAATGCCTGATGATGCTGTGAAAGTGCTGCACTCAATTTGCCAGCAAATCTGGAAAACTCAGCAGTGGCCACAGGACTGGAAAAGGTCAGTTTTCATCCCAATTCCAAAGAAAGGCAATGCCAAAGAATGCTCCAACTACCGCACAATTGCACTCATCTCACATGCTAGTAAAGTAATGCTCAAAATTCTCCAAGCCAGACTTCAGCAATATGTGAACCGTGAACTCCCTGATGTTCAAGCTGGTTTTAGAAAAGGCAGAGGAACCAGAGATCAAATTGCCAACATCCGCTGGATCATGGAAAAAGCAAGAGAGTTCCAGAAAAACATCTATTTCTGCTTTATTGATTATGCCAAAGCCTTTGACTGTGTGGATCACAGTAAACTGTGGAAAATTCTGAAAGAGATGGGAATACCAGACCACTTGACCTGCCTCTTGAGAAATCTGTATGCAGGTCAGGAAGCAACAGTTAGAACTGGACATGGAACAACAGACTGGTTCCAAATAGGAAAAGGAGTACGTCAAGGCTGTATATTGTCACCCTGCTTATTTAACTTATATGCAGAGTACATCATGAGAAATGCTGGACTGGAAGAAACACAAGCTGGAATCAAGATTGCTGGGAGAAATATCAATAATCTCAGATATGCAGATGACACCACCCTTATGGCAGAAAGTGAGGAGGAGCTAAAAAGCCTCTTGTTGAAAGTGAAAGAGGAGAGTGGAAAAGTTGGCTTGAAGCTCAACATTCAGAAAACGAAGATCATGGCATCTGGCCCCATCACTTCATGGGAAATAGATGGGGAAACAGTAGAAACAGTGTCAGACTTTGTTTTTTTGGGCTCCAAAATCACTGCAGATGGTGACTGCAGCCATGAAATTAAAAGGCGCTTACTCCTTGGAAGAAAAGTTATGACCAACCTAGATAGTATATTCAAAAGCAGAGACATTACTTTGCCGACTAAGGTCCGTCTAGTCAAGGCTATGGTTTTTCCTGTGGTCATGTATGGATGTGAGAGTTGGACTGTGAAGAAGGCTGAGCGCCGAAGAATTGATGCTTTTGAACTGTGGTGTTGGAGAAGACTCTTGAGAGTCCCTTGGACTGCAAGGAGATCCAACCAGTCCATTCTGAAGGAGATCAACCCTGGGATTTCTTTGGAAGGAATGATGCTAAAACTGAAGCTCCAGTACTTTGGGCACCTCATGCGAAGAGTTGACTCATTGGAAAAGACCCTGATGCTGGGAGGGATTGGGGGCAGGAGGAGAAGGGGACGACCGAGGATGAGATGGCTGGATGGCATCACAGACTCAATGGACGTGAGTCTGAGTGAACTCCGGGAGTTGGTGATGGACAGGGAGGCCTGGCGTGCTGCAATTCATGGGGTCGCAAAGAGTCGGACACGACTGCGCGACTGAACTGGACACCCTCCGTTATCCTCCTTTCACCTTATTCCATCACTGTGTCACCTCTACTAATTCCAGGAAATAATGTCTGGAGAGCTTCTTCATTACATCTCCCAGTTAACCTCCAGCATAATGTATATTACTTTGCCCCATTTGTAAAACAGTCTGGTAACCTCCATACTTCTGGTTTATTCCCATTTTCACTTAAATCATGACTGATGACTGCTTATAACAATCCTCAGAGTAGGAAACCATAGTATACCCTACCAAATCCAACTTTTAATATTACCTCCTGATTCTTTGACACCTCTATCTGGATGGCTTTTGTTTCCCTCCATTAATTGTCTCTTGTAGTGATAGTGACAGTCTTCCTTTACCCCCACACAGCAGTGTTTGTAACCATCCCCAACACAGTATGTGGTGATGCCCCCAATACTCTCTGAACATTGCTGTGTTCTGTTCATCTGCTTCCCTATCCCCAGGTAAGGGCAATGACTGATAAGACATCATAGACTTCACATTAGCCATCTCTGTAGGACCCCCATTAACAACTCGTACAAAGTCTTGGTGACCATTACTCACTAATACAGTATCTGTGACTCTTCCATTAAATCCTGGTAATACATATTTCCCTATTTGCCCCCAATAACATAGTGTCTACTGGTTCCTCATTGCTCACATTGCTTCATCGGGCCACTTAGTGTGGCTCCTGCAAGTCCCCCAGCATTGCTTGTCCAAGTCCCCACTGTTTGCATGGACAGGAACCCTGTGGGGATGGAGAAGGGATAAGGAGAGGGTACTAGCCTCATACACACTGTCCAGGGAATTGTTGGCCTGGAGTAGACTGGGGAGGATCTGGGGCCCCCAAGAGATCACATGCTGAGATACTGACTTACTACATGAGGACTGATGCAAGCAATATAGCTAAAGCTGTCAACATGGATTAAAATCCTGGTGCCAACCCTGATGCCCAGTAACCTCCCCTGAGCCTTGATTGCTTCACCTGTAAAATGGATTTAAGAAAGATGAAGGGATTTAATATGGTTCACATGAGGGGAGCAGAGCTAGTAGAGACCAATAAGAGTCTCCTGTTGTTAATAATATTACCAGTTATAAATTGACACAAGACCAACCTCTGAATGGCTGTACCCAAGCCTCACAGAGGGAAATGTATGTTATTTTATAAATTACTTTCAACTATCTCTCTTTTATATTTACCGTAACATAGTATCATAGTGCTGCTGTGCTATGCTTAGTTGCTCAGTCTTGTCTGGCTCTTTGTGACCCCATAGACTATAGCCCAGCAGGCTCCTCTGTCCATGAGAATTCTCCAGGAAAGAATACTGGACTGGGTTGCCATGCCCTCCTCCAGGGGATCTTCCTAACCCAGGGATTGAACCCAGGTCTCCTGCATTACAGACAGATTCTTTACTGTCTGAACGACCAGGGAAACCCAGGAATACTACAGGGGGTAGCCTATCCCTTCTCTGGGGGATTTTCCTGGCCCAAGAATTGAACTGGAGTCTCCTGCAATGCAGGTGGATTCTTTACCAGCTGAGCTACTAGGGAAGCCCAGGGTTATAGTACTGAGGTATTTTTAAAAGTTAGATTTATTAAGGTATCATTTACATACAGTAATAATCACCCTTAAAAGTGTACAGTTCTTAGAGTTTTTGACAAATGCAGCATACAAAGAATCAACACTACAATCAAGAAAACAGATTGTTCACTACCCTAAATTCCTTCCTATCTCTTTAAAAAATTATGAGTATTTCTTTCTTAAATGTTCTCTTTTTAAGTGGAGTATAATTGCTTTACAATGTTGTGTTAGTTCCTGCTGTACAACAACCTGCATCAGCTGTATGTATACATATATCCCCTCCCTCTCATCACCTCATCACACCCCTCTAGATCATCACAGAGCACCAGGCTGAGCTCCCTGTGCTATACAGCAGTTTCCCGCTAGCTATTTTACACATGGTAGAAAAGTCCTATCCCTTTTTGATCAATCTATCTACTCCCAACCCCTTGATATTGCTTATCTGTTTCCTGTTTCTATAGTTTTGCCTTTTTCACATGTCATGAATGTGTGTGTATCCATATAAATATGAAGTATGTATCTCCTTTTGAGTCTGACTTCTTTTATTTAATATATCTGAGATTCATCCATATGGTTGTATGAGATAAAAATGTAAGTATGGTGATGAAAAGACACTGGACATAGTCATCAGGAAAATGCAAATAAAAACCATAATGACATACCATTACACGCTTGTTAGAATGTCAGTGAATAAATAACATAGTACCAAAAGTTGGCAAGAATGTAGAGCAATAGACACTTTCATGTATTGCTGTGGGAATGATACAGAGTAGTATATCCACTGTGGACAAAAGTTTCACAAGTTCTTATAAAGGTAACTATATACTTATCCTATGACCTAGCAATCCCACTTCTAGGTTTTTACCATAGAGAAATGAGAGATTATGTATGTACTTGAATGTTCATAGGAACTGCATTCATAATCACCAAAAGATTGGAAACAGCCTAAATGTCCATCAATGGGTGAATAACTAAATTCAGTATAGTATATCTATACAGTGGAATACTACTCAGCCATAAAAAAGCTGAGTTATGACACAAGCTCCAACATGGATGAATCTCAGAAGTATTAATGTTTTACTGTATGATAAATTATGTTTGATAAAAGATTTATTAAAAATTAGATATATATAATTAAATTTGTACATTAGTTATAATTTTATATTGCATATCATTATATACTATAACATTGTATATAATATAGTACACTGCAATATCTTATTGTATATTCCTATTACAATAAAAATATTTTATATGATATATAATATGTACTATATGATTATATATTAGAATATGTAAGTTTTTCTATTTTGTATATGTCTTTCACATACAATTTTGGTTATTTGTATTTTTACAAGTTTACATTTAATGTTTATAGTGTAAAGTTATAACTATAATAAAAGAGGACATGAGGTTGGAAAACCCTTTAATTGTAGCTGGTCACCATTTTTATTTTCTGTCAACATGCCCATTCTGGCTGCTCTTAACATCACAGAAGCTTGTTTCTCTTTGGGCTTTTGCCTGGCTATGTTTCTGAGACTCTGCTTCCCCAGCCTCCATGAAGCTTGCTGTCCTCTCCTTGTTTGGAGAGTTTACACACACACCACTGTGTATGAAGTAACACACTTCTTGGGGTCATTCCCTATATTGTACTATATTTGTGCTGCAAATACCACCCTCTGACCTAATATTAAGTGTTTCTTTTTTTGATTTATCATTCTTCCCTCCCCACTGGACCATAACCCTCATGATGTCAGGACTTTGTCTTCCTCCTGCTGTGTCCAAGGCACCCAGCATGGCACCAACACAAAGTAGAGACTCAGTACAAGTTTGTTAAATGGATGGATTAATGATATCAATAGCACTGAGGTTGACTGAGTGCTCCACACAGAGTGAACTAAATTTGTGGGGAGTAAGGAGAGGATAGGAGGGTGGGTTGGATCGAACCTGTGACCTCTGCATTGGCAAATGGATTCTTATCCACTGTGCCACTAAGGAAGTCCCAGAATTACTTTCTGTTTCAATGCAAAATCCTCTTTCAGGATGCCTCACATAGAGTGGGATGAATTCATTCTTGGATCTTCTTGGTCTTTTTATTCCTGTTGTCCAGTGACATCATCTGCAATATGACCATTTTTGTTTCATTCTTAAATATGTTCAATTTTAACTCTACACTTTTTCTTATTAGCACTTAATCACATGGCTTCTACTATTTTTCATTAAGTCCATCCTAGGGAGTTCCCTGGTGGTTCAGTGGTTAAGACTCAGTACTTTCACTGCCACGGTCCCAGGTTCAATTCCCAGTCCCTGGTCAGAGAACTAAGATGCTATGCAAACATACAAAAAAATAGAAAAGATTAATCACCAAGTATTCATTACCCAGATCCAATAATTATCAACACTTTCCCAAATTTGTGTTAAGAAAAATTATCAAAAACCCGGAAATAAGGAAACCATACTGTGTCATCCTGTGTGCCTTTTCAAATCATACTAGAGAATGGTCTAACAAACCCACCCAAAGTCTAACAAACCATTCTTGAGAAAGTTTTCCTAACTCAGCACTGTTTGCATTTGGAGCCAAATAACTCTGTTGTACCAGGTTGTTTTCTGTGTGGTTGAAAGCATCCATGGCATCCACTCTTCCCCCTAAACTGTCTCCAAAGAGTGCTTAATGTTCCCTGGGTATTAAAACTCTACCAGTTTGAGAACCCACTGCTCTGGTAGAATGTACCCTTGTTTGGGTCACTTTTTACTACTAATTAGGATGCAGACTACATAGATAAAATGTTAACTTGGCAGTTGGTACATTTCATATATTTGTTCTATATAAACTGATTCTCTGAAGAAAAGATTACCTTCAAGCTTATGGTTTTATTGCCGTATAGGACATTAGTTTTATATCTATCTAACTTTGCAGTCTTATTGCAAGATTCTTTATTCCACTGACTATATACCTATTTGTGTGTGTGTGTGTGTGTGTGTGTGTGTGTGTGTGTATTATGCTGTCATTTCTGACTCTTTCCAACCCTTTGGACTATAGCCTGCCAGGCTCCTCCTGTGCATGGAATCTTCTAGGCAAGAATACTGGAGTGGGTTGCCATTTCCTACTTGAGCGGATCTTCCCAACCTAGGGATTGAAACTACCTTGAACCAAATCAAACCTACTTTGCACCAAATCTCCAATCCTGCTAGTTCCCTCATTAATAAGTTAAATGAATATCTGTATGAGTTCTAACTTTTTGAAAATTATACTTTGGGACTTGTATCACCAATTACCACCACCACCACACCCCTGACTCAAGACAGGATAGGATGGGGTGTGGTCTTCGCTCATGCCAGGCTACTCAAGATCTATCTTGATCCAGGAAACAGGTCACATTCCATCTAGATCCAGAATAGTCTTCACTCGTGCAAGGGCAAAGGCCTATTTCTGCTCAGGCCAAGGCACAGTTCTTTCTGCTCCAGAGTAGGGAGGAGCTATGCCTCATTTTATGCCATACTTGGGGCCTGGCATCCCTTTAAATGATGACAGTGTGGAAGGTCACCATATCTGGTTCAACAGGCTGAGACCTATCACCTAAGGAATAAAGAGCTGATGGTCACTGCAGGCTAGCTTAGCCCAGAGCCTTTAATTTGCCAAACCATGAATCCTTGGAGACTCCTTTTTCTAATGCCTCTGTCTAGAGAGGGCACTATCATAAGCCATAAGTGCTGTGATGGTCTCACCAGGGCCTCATCTTTCCACAAACTAGGGTAAAGTTTTGCCAGTTCTTTCACATCTCTCTCTTTTCCCTACCAACATTATCTCTCAATACCCTGAACACTCTTTGGCTTCAAAAAATTAAGGTACAATTTACATATAATAAATGCACAAATCATAAGTGTTTACATTGATGAGTCCTGACGATTATACAGACTTTTGAAACCATCACCCTAAACAAGATATAGAACATTTTCATCACCCAAGAGATTCTCTTCAGAGTCAATAGTTACTAGATTCAACTGCTTTCTGACTTATAACTCAGTAGATTTGTTTTGCATGTTCTTGAGCTTCACATAAATTGAATCCTACAGTGTATACTCTTAAACACTCTTTTTACTCATTTTCTTGTGTATTCCTTTCCCCCACCAGGCTGCAACATCTTGAGTATCCTTTATTTTATCAGAGACCTCAGTCCTCTCTTTGTTCCCTAATTCATGTTGAAGCAAAATTTAACAATAACAAAAAAAATTAACAATAATGGTAATGATCTTTGTTGTTGTTTAGTCGCTAAGCCATTGTCTGACTCTTTTGTGACCCCATGGATGTAGCCTACCAGGCTTTTCTGTCTATGGGGTTTCCCAGGTGAGAATACTGGAGTGGGTTGCCATTTCCCTCTCCAGGGGATCTTCTCGACCTGGGGATCAAACCTGTATCTCCTGCATTGGTAGGTAGATTCTTTACCACTGAGTCACCTGGGAAGCCTGTGATGATCCTTTACCTTTGTATAAAGTAGACATAACTGGCTCTGAGTCCTTCTGTTTTACTTATTAACTGAGAGATTATGGATTGGTCACCTCATCTCTATACTGCATTTTCTTTAGGATGGTGATGATAAACTGTCCTCATAGTGTTTGTGGATATCCTGAAGTTTGTGGTGGGTGGTTTAGTCACTAACTAGTGTTTGACTCTTTGCAATGCCATGGACTGTAGCCTGCCAGGCTCCTCTGTCCATTGGATTTCCCAGGCAAGAATGCTGGGGTGTGTTTCCATTTCCTTCTCCAGGGGATCTTAAATATTTCTAGTTCTCCCCATTCCAAGCTTATGCTAAGATTGTATTTCTGTTTCTATGTTAAGATTGTATTTCATGTGGTACACAAAAGTAGTCACATGTATTTCATGTGACTACTCAATGAGTAGTGAGAGGAAATGACTTGTGTTATTTCTGAGGCAGAGCATTTAATTCCAAGCATAAGACACTCCAAGACTCTCTTCCTTTTACCTTTATGACTGGTGCTAGAATGAGGGTAGCTCTTGAAGTGAGAAGGCCAGTGACAGGCCAGGCATGTCACAGGCACTCTCTAAATGGTCTTTTTTGTTAATTACTATAATTATTTCAAAAGTGTCACATAAACCCACTTGTATTAATTCAAATGAAGCAAGACTCTTAAACTCTTTGTTAAATTTTAAATATCTGGCAGAATCTTTAATTTCTGTATTATGCAAATGAAGAGGAAATGGCTAAAAATCCCCTCTGACTTGAAAGAACAATCACAAGTTTAGGAGCTTAAGAAATCCAGAGAGATCACTTAGAGCATTTTTACCAAAAGTATCTAAATTAACTACTGCTGAATAACAAATTACTTCCAAACTCAGTGGCTAAAAACAAATATTTATGACAGTAAAGGATATGGGAGCTGCTAGCTGGGTGTTTCGGAGTCCCTCATGTGGTAGCAGTCTGTGTACTGATGGGAGCTGCAGTCATCTCAAGGCTTAATTAGGGTATAGTATTTGTTTCCCAGGTGACCCACTTGATAGAAGATGACATCAGTTCCTCCCTGACTGTTAGCAGGATATCTCAGCTCCTTGCTACATGGGCCTGTTCATAGTCTGTCTCAGTGTCCTTAATGACATTGCAACACTCTCAGAGTAAATTACTTGAGGGAAAGAGCATGAACACCTCCAAGTCGGAAGCTGGGATGTCATTTACAACTTACTCTCACTTCTGCTGTATACTATCAACCTCACAGATCTGCCTTCGTACAACGTGGAATGGGGCTACACAGGGTATGAATGCCAGGAGATAGGAATTGTTGGGAGTTATTTTCATTTTATTTTTACTTTATTTTAAATTACTTTTTGCTCACTGGGTCTTCATTGCTGCATGCAGGCTTTCTCTAGTTGCAGCAAGCAAAAGCTACCCTCTAGTTATGATTCGTAGGCTTCTCATAAGTTCTTGTTATAGAGCACAGGTCCTAGGGTGCATGAACTTCAGTAGTTGTGGCATGAGGGCTTAGTTGCCCCTAAACATGTGGAATCTTCCTGGACCAGGTACTGACCGGTGTTCCCTGCTACTGCAGGCAGATTCTTAATCTCTGGACCACCAGGGAAGTCCAGGAGTCATTTTAGAAGTCAGATGTTACAACTATTTTGACCACCAAATAGAATTATGGGTTTATTTTTTAAAAAGTATTTTCATAGGACAAAGCAATCATTTCAAGAGATGTTCCAAAACAATTACTATGATGTGCAGAGCACCGCTTTGGCTGGTATTAAAAACGGGACTCTGGTGAATGCTGTCTGTACCATGCCCATATGCTGAGGGCTGGCTTCTTCCTGAACACACCTGTAGACTCTGCCTGAGACCTGCTCATAAGGCAGGCTGAAAGTGCTACAGCTTTAAGGCCCTTACAGTAGCCCTCAACAATAAGGAACCAGAGATGACAGATAACTATCTCATCTTCATCAACTCTTGACTGAACCCCCATTGCTCAGGGATACTCTACTCATGGATGCACTGTGTGGGTATTCATCCCTCGAGGTCTCACCCATCCCCTACCAGTCAAATAAACAAACTGCTTACACTCACACCCTTGTATCTTCTGGAGCATGAAAACAGAGGAAAACCTCACTAAAATAGAGTAGGGAGGCCTGAAGGGGTG
>SJXQ01004666.1:0-10874 GCA_006408695.1 Aepyceros melampus
GAACAGAGATCATTCTGTCGTTTTTGAGATTGCATCCAAGTACTGCATTTCGGACTCTTTTGTTGACCATGATCCTACTCCATTTTTCCTAAGGGATTCCTGCCCATAGTAGTAGATATTATGGTCATCTGAGTTAAATTCACCCATTCCAGTCCATTTTAGTTCGCTGATTCCTAGAACGTCCAGATTCACTCTTGCCATCTCCTGTTTGACTTCCAATTTGCCTTGATTCATGGACCTAACATTCCAGGTTCCTATGCAATATTGCTCTTTACAGCATCTGATCTTGCTTCTATCACCAGTCACATCCACAGCTGGGTATTATTTTTTCCTTTGCCTCCATTCCTTCATTCTTTCTGGAGTTATTTCTGCACTGATCTCCAGTAGCATATTGGGCACCTACTGACCTGGGGAGTTCCTCTTTCAGTGTCCTATCATTTTGCCTTTTCATACTGTTCATGGGGTGCTCAAGGCAAGAATACTGAAGTGGTTTGCCACTCCCTTCTCCAGTGGACCACTTTCTGTCATAGCAATAGGATTTTACTAATATTAGTAGTTACTTAATATTTATTACTAATAGGATTGAACTACATATTAGTAGGATTTTAATTTTCCAAATATTAGTACTGAAAATCCTTATTGATTTGGGATTGTTTTATCTTTATTTCTGAATTATGTTTTTATAAAGAATCTAAAATTAGTATTTAACAGATTAACCCAAACTGGCATATTAAAAGTCTCTCCAAATTTTACCCATAGTAAGCAATCAATATACTAAGAATCTGTCAGTTTCAGAAGATCTGCACAATTCCAATATAAGCTTTAGAGTGTTGACTTTTATTTACCAAGAGAAAAGAAAATTTTTAATATTAGAACATCTTAAACATCATAAGCTAATGTGTGCTTGCATCAACCAACCTGTTCTCAAGGTGACAATGTAGTGCCACCTATTGGTTAAAACACTGCAATTCAACTTTTGCTTTTTAACTAAGGATTTTTTTTCCTTTTTATTTTCGATGTCTGTTGGTTGACTCCTCAGAAGCATGTGGAACCTGTGAATATGGAAGGGCCCACAGTATATATATTGTCTTTGCAATGTTCCTAATTAGTACATGCAAGTGACACAAAAAAAAAATTCTATAATTGAAAAATCTAAATATTTGCAGATGAAACCACCCTTATGACAGAAAGTGAATTAGAACTAAAGAACCTCTTGATGAAAGTCAGAGGAAAGTGAAAAAGTTGGCTGAAAGCTCAACATTCAGAAAACCAAGATCTTGACATCCTGTCCCATCACTTCATGGCAAATAGATGGGGAAACAGTGGAAACTTGGCTGACTTTATATTTGGGGCTCCAAAATCACTGCAGATGGTGACTGCAGCCATGAAATTAAAAGACACTTGCCCCTTGGAAGGAAAGTTAGGACCAAACTGGATAGTACATTCAAAAGCAGAGACACTTTGCCAACAATGATCCGTCTAGTCAAGGCTATGGTTTTTCCAGTGGTCATGTATGGATGTGAAAGTTGGACTGTAAAGAAATCTGAGCACCGAAGAATTGATGCTTTTGAACTGTGGTGATGGAGAAGACTCTTGAGAGTCCCTTGGACTGCAAGGAGATCCAACCAGTCCATCCTGAAGGAGATCAGTCCTGGGTGTTCATTGGAAGGACTGATGATGAAGCTGAAGCTCCAGTACTTTGGCTACTTGATGCTAAGAGCTGACTCATTTGAAAAGACCCTGATGCTGGGAAAGATTGAGGACAGGAAGAGAAGGGGACAACAGAGGATGAGATGGTTGGATGGCATCACTGACTCAACGGACACAAGTTCAGGTAAACTCCAGGAGTTGGTGATGGACAAGGAGGCCCGGTGTGCTGCGGTTCATGGGTTCGCGAACAGTCGGACATGACTGCGCAACTGAACTGAATGGAACTATTTTATGCATTTCATAGGTTCCAACATGTTTTTTTTTCCTTTTATGCTGAAGAAAAAATATTCAATGATCTGTATTTAACTTACAGCTCCTATTCCTGAGATAATACTTTAAAATTCAAGACTACAGATGAAGGTTCTATTTATGTACTATCACGCTTTCTTCTGTTACTGTAGTTTTTACAATTTCACATGAATTATGTTTCTAAACTGAAATCCAAAACCAGACATCTAATGAATATTAACAGAGCGGTCAAGTGATATCAATGTAGTTGATAACCATACTATGCTTTATGACCATAAACCAAAGTATACAGCAACTTGTCACTCAGGACCACACATGCTGTAAATTATCAGTGACGACAGCACTGCAACTTGCAGAGCAAAGAGCGTCTCACACTGTGCTGGCTCTCGATCTCTTCATGCTTCTGCTGCAGGGCTTGGGAAGCCCGGATGGAGTCTCCAATTCCCCACTGGGCTCTCAGCTGCTCTGATCCAGGCCCTTCAAGCCAATTCACAACCTGTGAATGGAAGTTGAGATGAAATTTTAAAATAATCAAGAACTTTTCAAGCTTTCATTCTAATTTGTTTACCCCTCCCAAAGTTTCTCAAGTATTTTTAATTTAAAATTTTTAAATTGTTTTATTGAACATTGCATTTTATTGTATATAGTAAATGTTTCTTTTGGAACTATACAGCTATAATGTGACAACTTTCCCAAATTTGAATTTGATAAAATGTACACTAGAGCATCCTAGGCTTTCAGCTACCTGATTATCTGCCAGGTTAAAAAAAATCTGGGATGCTCCCATAAGATAGGATAAAAAACTAACTTATGATGATAAGAAAATCAGAGAACTACAGGATTTAAAATTGGAAGGGCCATCAATAATGACATCTGTGAAAATTTTATCTAATAAGAAAAGTGACTTTCAGAAAGATTAAGTGACTTGTTCAAGGTAATAGAACTCATTATTTAGTAACTAAGAGTCACATGTCTTGACTCATCATCTAGCGTTCTTTCCAAAGTATTGAAAAAACAGAATGAATTAACTGATAAAAAGTAAAATATTTTTCTCACTTTGAAAATTAAAAAAAGTAGAATTACACTACTGCAATACACTCTAGGGGTTGAAAGACCATCTGAAGTCCCACTGGCACCAAGTATACTCAGAAAGATGTAGGGAAGGGACTACAGTTTGCCAAAAGAGCAGCATCAGGTGTTTCTCTTTCGCTAAGTCCCTGAAGCAGTCCATCGGTTCAGGAGATGAGATCCATATGGGATAGATATGGGAGACCCTCTATTAAAACCTCACACCACCCAAGTGTCATGCCCATTGTAAAAGTCACTGAGATCAAAGATGTGCAAAGTTATGCCTTCCATCAAGTTATTAACAGAGCTTCCAATCCAGATCCAGAATAATTTTTATTACAAGCAATGTTGCTGACATAATAACACAGCTGACATTGTAATTTTCATCAGGCTTTCAAGAGAATAGAGCTAGACAGTTAAGATAAAAATCTCATGCAGAAGAAGATCAAATTTGCATGCAGAAGAAAAATGGGGTTTGCTTACTCTACCCACAAACATATATACTCTAAAACTACATAGACACTGTGAAGTAATTCTAACGGAAAAAAATATTACCCAGCTCTACCAAGCTAAATTATTATTTAGTAAGCTAAATTCAAAACAGAAATTCAACAACAGATATATGTTTATGTCCTAAATTTTTACTTAGCATAGCTCCCCAGAAATGATAAGGATATCTCTGCAAAGAGTCAAACATGCTTAAGAGCTAAGCAGGCATGCACACACGCACGCACATACACACACACACAGCAAAGTAATACTAGAGACTCAGTGAGACAGGCTTATCTTAGCACAGACCTATAGTGCATTCCATAGCTGCTACCAGGTTAACATATATTTATTTTAAAATCTAAGAATTCATGTAGTTTTAATAATTATATAAAAGCACCGCATCATACCTGCCTCCTGAGAAACCTGTATACAGGTCAAGAAGCAACAGTCAGACCAGACATGGATCAACAGACTGGTTCAAAATTGGGAAAGGAGTAATGTCAAGGCTGTATATTGTCACCCTACTTATTTAACTTATATGCAGAGTACATCATGTGAAATGCCAAGCTGATGAAGCTCAAGCTGAAATCAAGACTGCTGGAAGAAATCTCAATAACCTCAGATATGCAGATGACACCACCCTTGCGGCAGAACATGAAGAGGAACTAAAGCGACTCTTGATGAAGGTGAATGGTGACTGAAGCCATGAAATTAAGATAGTTGCTCCTTGCAAGAAAAGCTGTGACAAATCTAGACAGGGTATTAAAAGGCAGAGATATCACTTTGCCCAATAGGTCCATATAGTTAAAGCTATGCTTTTTTCAGTAGTCAGGTACATATGTGAGAGTTGGACCATAAAGAAGGCTGAGTGCCGAAGAAGTGATGGCTTTTGAACTGTGGTCCTAGAGAAGACTCTCGAGAGTCCCCTGGACAGCATGGAGATCAAACCAGCAAATCCTAAAGGAAATCACTCCTGAATATTCATTGGAAGGACTGATGCTGAAGCTCCAATACGCTGGCCACCTGATGTGAAGAGCTGATTGAGTGGAAAAGACCCTAATACTGGGAAAGACTGAAGGCAAGAGCAGAGGATGAGATGGTTGGATGGCATCACGGACTCAATGGACATGAGTTTAAGCAAACTCCAGGATATAGTGAAGGACAAGGAAGCCTGGCGTGCTGCAGTCCATGGGATTGCAAAGAGTCAGACACAACTGAGCAACTGAACAATAACGACAACCTCAACCTGAGGAACAGTCATGTGTATTTCCTTTCATAATTTTTCACATGCATTGCATTTTCATGTGCTACTCCAGATTTAAGTGCTGTAGCTGATTCTCACAGAATACAAGTAATTTCTCTCTTGGGCTTTTCACTTTCATGTGGCTATAGTTGTTATAATTTTCAGTGTCTCTAAACCTCTTTCTTAAGAAGGCCAACCTCTTTGCCTGCCTCACCCTCTTGCTCTCTCATTTGTCCAACCAAACCATCCAATCAACCAACAACACTAAGAGCTAAGCAGGTAATGTCCTACATCAAATAACTATTAAACCTGTTTTCACAGCTCCAGTTCTCTGTTGAGCATCTAAGTATTTAAACATGAATATTATATAGCAGTTATACAACAGAATTTTTCTCCAATCCTCTATTGTTTTCTTAGAAAATGTTTTCAATGACATCCTGGGTCCAATGATCTTGTAATGTTAATGGCTAATATACATTATAAAATCACTCTCTAAAACACTTCTGTATGAAACATTCAAGTCATGAAAGTTTTAACTGAAAATAAACCTCCACAACATATATATACTATTGCTTTGTTTATAATTCACATACACAGGAGCTCTGGGAGAAATAGTATCTAACAACAAAAATATTTTTTGCCATTTCAAAAAAATTCTTGCAATGAGGTTCTTGCTCTCAGTCTACTTCAACTTTAATGGAAGAGATGAGATGGGTAAATAGTCAAGCAAAATGATGTAGTAATGATTACATTTAATTTGAAATCATTTATGTTTATTACAAAACTGAGTTAGAGATGGTAACTAAGAAAAAAACTAGTTAAGAGCATAAAAATGTTGGTAAGTTCCTAGGTGTATGATACTAAGTTGACTAAAATTAGGGGAAAGTTTTCTGGAAACAAAGTAGATGTGATTTACTTTCTGATTTTATATTTTTCTAAGATAGATTGGTTTAAAAAAAAAAAAAGAGTAAGACTTACTGTTTGTTAATAACCAGAGGGGAAGAGCAGAGTAACATACTAAATAAAAATCTTTTCATGTGGACTGAATACTCATCTTTGTTGAAATCTCTCTCCCAGTGTGGTTCTGTGTAGCATTCGGGATGCAATGTGGTTAGCTGGCATGTCTTACGATGTCACACGATGCCATGGAGAGTGGGCCCTTGCCTATGCATCACCATTCCCTCCTTAACGGAGCCCACCCTGTACATTCGGCGCTCTAGGGTGCCATGCTCTCTCACTGCTGCTGCTGCTGCTGCTAAGTCACTTCAGTCGTGTCCGACTCTGTGCGACCCCACAGACTCCGCCATCCCTGGGATTCTCCAGGCAAGAACACTGGAGTGGGTTGCCATTTCCTTCTCCAATGCATGAAATGAAAAGTGAAAGTGAAGTCGCTCAGTCGTGTCCGACTCTCCGCGACTGCATGGACTGAAGCCCACCAGGCTCCTCCGTCCATGGGATTTTCCAGGCAAGAATACTGGAGTGGGGTGCCATCGCCTTTTCCAATGCTCTCTCACTAGTCTTGCTTTAATATGGGCTGTCCTGCTGTCTGAAATCTTTGAGCCTTTTCTCTTCCTGACCTCTTTTTCATCTTTTGAGATTCATCTCATGCTGATGATTTTGGTCTTACATTTTCTACTGTTTATTTTTCTTTTGATCTATTTTTTAAAATGAGTTGTTTTTCATTTCCAAGGGCCTGGGTGCTTCTGATTTGTCTGAACTTGCACTGTTAATTTCTGGATGTCAAACAAATCCAAATAAAAACAACATTCTTGTGATTACTCTTGTTATTTCTTTTTAATTTTGAAACTTCCAACATAGTAATACTTTAAAAAGCATTATTATAAATTACACATTTTAAAGTTATAATTTGGAGCAATATTCTCAAGCCAAAATCCCTCAGAGTCATTTTTTTGCTCCTTTTTTTTTCTCTTACATCCTGCGTATCTGATACCCTTAGAATCCTGTTGTTTTGACTTTCAAAATAAAACTGCATCTAAGCCTGCTTCAGGCCTTACCGAGGTCCCTGCAGCAGCCTACCAACCAGGCTTTATGTTTCTGGTTCTGAACTCTACATAGCTGACTACTGCTTTTAAAATACTTCTACCAAGTTCAAAACAGAACTCTCTTCAGGTGTGTTTCTAAATAATTAGAGTAAATAAACTGTGAATGCCATTCTTTCGGGATTTATCTTTTGGTGCTTATCCCCTTTTTTGTCCTAGTATCTTAAATATTAATATATTCATAGCTTCCACCTTTTCTACAAGGTTTTAGTACTAGAGAGCAAAAACTCAAAAACAAAAAGAAGTTTAAGTATTATTTTTGACTCACTGGAATAACCTCACTGCCATGATTTTCTTTGTTAAATTCATGCTTTCAGAGTCCTAATTCATCTCAACCCCCCAGCAGCAGATGCTCTTTAGAATACAGTGTTCCTCAGCATCTCCACTTCCTCTGCTTTAGTCTTTGGTATGAGCTGGTTTTGAAGGGGCAGGGTACTAGGCTCCTGTTTGTGTCCACCAGCCCGTGCAAAGTAGCCCTCTTTCATGACAGACAGATAAGCAGTTTGGTCTGGAAAAAGCACTGAACATGACTCTGAAATCTGAAGTCTGGCTCTGCCCCTAGGAGGCGAAAGACTCTGGTCCACTACATTTAAGACCTGTCAATGCTACCTACTGTTCAGGACTGCTGTCCCAATTACAGTCGTTATACATAAGATACTTGAGCACAGAGGATGGTATCAATAGTGTTAGTCTCTTTGCTTTTCTCACTTGTTCTGAAGGAAAAAGTTCCTTCTGTTTATCACTCTTTATAAACGTCGTCTCACATCTACATTTTTACAATAAAATCCATGTATTTCTTAAGCAAATCCCTGAAATGTTTTATTCTATGCTTTTAAAAAATGGCAAGAAGAGAAAGTTTTGGGCTTCCTTGGTGGTTCAGTGGTTAAAAATCTGCCTTGGAATGCAAGGGACACCAGTTCAATCTCTGGTCTGGGGAAGACTTCACATGCCGCAAAACAACTAAGCCTGAGGGCCACAACTACTAACTCCACACTTGAGAGCCTGTGAGCTGCAACTACTGAGCTCACGTGCTGCGACTGCTGAAGCATGTGCACCCAGACCTTGTCTGCAACAAGAGAAGCCACTGCAGAGAGCAGCTCGCACACGACAAGCTCCCTGCAATGAGAGGAAGACTGAGCGCAGCAATGAACTCTCCATAACACCCTCCCCCTAAATAAATAAATCTAAAAAAAAGAGAGAGAGAGTACGTTTTAAGTGAGCGCATGTAAGCACTTTGAAATAAGTTTCCATTTTGCTTGGGGGGACTCATCTGCTTCTCATTTGTATTATGAATATAAAAGCTATATAATAGCATTTATGTATTTTAAACAAGTGATCAATTATTTCACTGAAATATCTAAATTCTAAAAATAAGGATGGAATGAAAATAACTCAAAAATTTTAACTAATGTTAAAATGTACATTTTTAAAAACCTAAGACAATATTATTTAAACATTTAAACTCTAGAAACAAAATATGCAGGTTAATATAAATCATGATAACTGGGGAAAAACAACTCATCAGCAGAGACTTTCAAAGGGCCATAAATTTAAAAATAAACTTTAAGTAGAGCAAAGACATCTCTTTGGCATGCACACACACACAAACTCAGTTACACAGTCACATGTACATATAGTTTTAATGTATGCTGAAAGTAATTTCCCTTAGAAGGCACAATCAGTAACAGGCACACCATAAATGTTTGACTATTTCTAATAAAAATGATGCAAACTAAGGTTGATGCCCCAGTAAACAAGTGTATTTAAATGCATTAATGATGGTGGTTTGCCAAAATGGTTTATAAAACTTAATTTCAATCAGGACCTATTGCTCAGTTGATATGAATATTAAAGCAAACACAGTGTCATGTACAATCCTTATCAATGTGACCTCTCAAATGGTTATGTTTATATGCAAAGTATAACCTTGGAGATGTGCTCTTAAAATCCACCATGCTAAGTGTCTGAAGAGGCCAAAAATGCATGTGACTATTTAACATTTATTCCCAGCCAGGCTGACTTCCAAAAACTACATGAGAGAATTTCTAGATGTATGTGAGGTCAAACCAGGCAGAAGAGCGTATGAAGCCAATGTGAAGCATCAGGCCAGAAGAAAGAAGACGGAAAACTGGGATCACAGCCTCCAGCCTGCACACTTATGCACCTGAGAGTGCATCCTATTTGCATCTATCGTTCCTTTCTACAAAGGAAGAAAATCACACAGATGATTCTAGAAATATTTGCAATGCTAGTCAAAATTACTGCTGTAATCAATAGTCAGAGTAACAACAGCTTATTTCAGTGATGTGGTATCACCTCCTATCCAGAAGCATGTGAAATCTCATTTTAAAATGTAGTGGCAGCAACATAGAGTACTCTGCATTCCATATAAAGTCTAATGCTACCAATCTGAACTGTGGAGAATAGGTGATGGATAACTGCCATGGATACTACTTATCATATAGTTCATCTATTAGAGCTACTGGTTTCTTTTCATTATGTTCTGTTTTCAGTGATAAGTCACTAAAAAAAGAAATCTGGAAAATGTCAACTTTCATTAATTCTACATAAGCAGAGGTAGTCAACTTTATGATTATTTTTACATAAACAAGAAATTTCTTTTCCCCCAAATCTGCAAGGTTGAAGATGATAGTTTATTCTGTGTGTGCTGACATGATACGTTACTAAATAACTAAACTTAAGTAATCATTTTGGCAAGAAAACTATATCTTTCCCTAAAATGTGACCTGTGAAAAACAAAGTGTAGAAAACATCACATGATGAATATTAATTTTCTAATTTACCTGTAATGCTCATAAATAAAATGGAATTGAAATGAGGTTGTTTTTAACAACAATCTCACTGCCATCATCATCATCATTTTAAGAATCCTCATCTCTTTTCTCTAATTTCTTTACTCTTTATCCATTTGAGCTGGTCCATCATTTCTAAAATGCACTAACACCTTTGCTCCTGATCCCACAGAGCAAAGCACAAATGTTGGAGAAATCCCATCACCCACATTCTCTGGTGCCTGTATGTTAACAGCCAGCCATGTATTCACAGGAACAGGCCAGAAAGTTTCCACCATAAGGTTAAGGCCAACATTACCTAGAAACACATCTATACATCCATGGTAATTTCACTCTTACAATCTCAAAAAAAAAAAAATTCTATATCATTTCCACTCCATTTAAACCTCTAATCATCCTTAACCACTGTCCTTTCCAACCCTGCCCTGCCTCAAAACCTCTACCACAAAGCAGATCACGTTTGTCTCTTACCTTACAAAACACACCTCATCACTCACGAACTCAGTCATCTTCTTAATGCCTGACATACACAGAGGCAACTCTGAATTCATCCCACCCACTTCCCTTCTGTTAAAATGGAGTTCTTCTCTTCCATTCTAAAGCTAATCTCTTCAGTTCTGCCTGGAAGTCCATTCACTTCCACCTTGTCACAAACTTGATAGTATTAATTATTCTTTTTCTCTTGCATATTCAACTCCTCTCTCCAAACAGAAACTTTCCTCCTCCAAACCAAGCCTCTTAGTTTTCCATATTACAAAAACAGACAAACAAACAAACTACACTTGACTCCAGTTGGGGGCTGAACTGTGCCCTCAAGACTCCCACCACCACCAATACGTTGACGTCCTAAGTCCCAGTACTTCAGGATGTTAACGAATATTTATTTGAAGACAGGGTTCTTTAAAGAGGCAGTTAAATTAAAATGAGGTTATTAAAGTGGGCCCTAATCTGACTGGTGTTCTTAAAAGGAGACAAAGTTCAAACAGAGACAGGTATAGAGGGAAGATGATGAGAGGAAAGAGGGAGAAGGCCAAGCAAAGAGGCCTGGCACAGATCATCCCCTCACGGTCCTCAGGTAGAATCAACCCTGCCAACTCCCTGATCTTGGGCTTTTAGCCCCTAGAACAAAGAGAAAACAAATTTCTCGAGTCTGCTAGTCTGTAGTATTTCAATACAGTACACTTAGCAAATTAACACACTCCCACTTCTAGTCACTGCTCTATTTCTCATCTTTCCTGC